>PVHY01008077.1:0-63682 GCA_004024945.1 Uropsilus gracilis
CCCCCCCACCCCGTGCATTCACCAGTTCACTCACATGCAATGTTTTGTAAGAATTTGCCTTCTTATTGCAAACTATTTGCACAACTGTTTGCTCTTACAGATGGTTGATGCATGAGTGGGATCTGAATGACACATTTTATGATGCGCAGATTCCAACATGTTTCTTACATGCAATCCTTCTGCTTTATAAAATTTGAAAACAGCATTGTAAGATGTAATATTCACTACTGTTTAATTTGGTGAAGGACAACATGGAGCTTTTCCCCTTTTAAATAACTCCAGTTAAATCTTAAATATTTCTTAACATTTCCACAAGAGAATTCATATATTAATAATGATGGAGAAATAATATGGATTTCATTAATTTTTTTTAACAAGAGTATGCTGGACTGATGACTCCACTTTGCTTCTTTCTATGAGGCTTTCTTTATTTTATACTTAGAATTAACTTTTTGGAAAATGAACTTGAGAACTTGTTTAGGAAGGAGGAGGGAAAAATTCAAAATAGTTCTCATTTGCAAGACAAAAATACCATAATTGACCTAGATAAAATTTGTTATTACTTTTCTCTATAGTAGATAAATAAATGTAATAAATGAATTTTATTGCATAATAAATACCCTGCAATTTGCTTTGAAATTCCTCTTGTTTCTGAGGCAAAGAACTGGAGACAGGGGAAGTATGAAATGACTAAAAAGCAACCAGAAGTCTAAACTATGAGAAGAATAGAAGAATGAAAGAATAATTATACTGATAACCTGGGAAGAGTTTGATTAACAAAAGATGGTGCAGTCTGTGATATTTCATCTACAAAATTTCAGTATTTTTGGATTGAGAGAATACATGACTTGCTGATCATTTGAACCATGAGACAACGTTTTAATGAGGATGATATGATTTCACTGGAAAGAAAATGTTCTAAATTCTTCCTGTAGAAATTGATGTCCTGTGTTTAAGTGTCTGACTCATTTGAAAGTTTGAATATACACTCAGCACGAGGCAAGCTATAATGGGTTCTGTTGTGTCAGAATTTTCTCTTTTGCAGTTGTGCTGCTTGATGCTCGAAATCTAGATTTTTGGTAGTTCCCCTTTTTCATGCTACTGGGATCAAATTCTTGGAAGTAATGGCTTCAGAAATAACCATTTATACTTTGTTCCCAGCCTGAACCCCATGGGCAAAATTTTTTCCCTTTGTTACTCCCACAGAGTTTCCCAGGCTGCCTATCAGACTGTGAAAAGTTATTCCAGAAGAGAGAGCATGAGTGAAGAGCATTGCAGGGTGAGAACATCTAGGACAAACCTCGACAAGGAGACCTATGGACAGCAGAAGAAACAAACCAAGAGTGGCTGGAAGCTGTCAGTCACCACGGAGGCTGCTGGATTGGAACAAAGTAATACTCAGAGGAAGTCAATGGCAGCTCTTGAGAGGTCAGACTTTGGAATCATACTACCTCCTGCCACCTTGACTTTGACCCTGAGTGATCTTGAGCAAGTGGCTTAGCACCCTGGGTCTTGTTTCCTCATCAATATAATGAAGATAATAAGAGCATCGATCTCATCAGCTGCTGTGAGTTTTAAATGTAGTACAGATAACAGAGTTAGAGTAGGCAGGTAATAAACCCTTGTAAATATTTAGCTTTATTGTCAAATCTACAGAGAGTTTTAGAACTTAAAAATTACATGAGGCAGAGTTAGGGGGCATAATTACAATTAGCTTTCATTGTTACCCAAGGATAACACAAACATACACACTACAATCCTCGTATGATGGTGCAGAGGTGAGGTGGGCTAAGGAATTAGTTTAAGAGTAACATAGTATATGTCAACCTAACAATGATAACCAGAGATCAAAGAATTCTGTGATGGCTCTAGAAGAAAAAAATAAAAACCTAGAAATTTCTTCAGGGCCTGTTATTGATATGAGAATTTGATAAGCAAATTTGATAAGCCTTAGGGAGAGAGTGCTAATTATATGCCATGTAATGAAGGCTTCAGATGGTAAAGGGAATTCGGGACCTTGTACTTAACAGGTGCTCTAAGAGGCTTTGCGGTTAACTAAATGAGAAGACAGTGCCCTTTCTGTGATCATAATTTAAATTCGGGGTCTCATGGTTGATAAGGCTATTGATGCTCTTCCATGCTCTATAGCACAAGAAGCAGCTTACACTTCCCTGTCTCTGCAAATTAGCATCATTACAAGGAAACATTTCAGTTTGTGCACAGCATTTTAAATACTAGTGACTTCTCAGGTAAAAGTAGCTGACAAAGAAACTGTTAACAATGAAGTTCAAAGAAATATTCACCCTCCATATAAGTGACAAGGGTCTGATAACAAAGATACACAAAGAAGTCACACAACTTAACAAAAACAGAGCAAAGAACCCAGTTTAAAAATGGGGAGAGGATCTAAAAAGAAACTTTTCCAAAGAGGAAGTCCAAATGGCCATTAGGCACATGAAAAAATGTTCAGCATCATTAGCAGTAAGGGAAATGCAAATCAAAACCACAATGAGATACCATCTTACACCAATAAGAATGGCCCACATCCAAAAAACAGACAATGACAAGTGCTGGCATGGATGTGGAGAGAAAGGAACACTTTTACACTGCTGGTGAGATTGTAAACTGGTCCAACCACTATGGAAAGCAGTGTGGAGGACCCTCAAACTAATGAAAATGGAACTACCATTTGACCCAGCAATCGCTCTTCTAGGAATCTACCCAAAGAAGATCTCAATGTGGGTACAAAGGGACACCTGGGCTCAGATGTTTATTGCAGCACTATTTATAATTGCAAGAACTTGGAAACAACCCAAATGCCCCCAAAAAGAGGACTGGGTGAAAAAGATGTGGTATATATACACAATGGAATATTACGCATCAATAAAAATGACAAATTCGATGATTTTTTGGTAACATGGGTGTACCTAGAAGATATCATACTGGCAGAAACAAGTCAGAAGGAAAAAAAACAGATACCAAATGGTTTCACAAATATATGGACAACACAACTGCGGGAGGGGACCAGCTGTAGTGGCCAGGGAGGGGAGGTGGTGGGGGACCCCCAGGGACCTCAATGAAGTGATTGAGGTGAAATATATATATATGTATAAATTTTTAAAAAAATAAATTAAATTTAAAAAAAAAGAACCCGAGTAAGTGAATATTTTTATTTCCATACCAGTAATGACAAATTTCATCTTCGTTATCTTCCTCAGATGAATCTGGCAAATTCCAGACATCTATTAAGCAGATCCACTTAACCCTAAATCAATACTAGAAAAACATCCTCTAGAATGATGAGGTTAAATCACATTGATGACTGTTTGCAAGCAGCCTGAGCTGGGTGGGGTTTTTACCAGTTCTAGTAGCTAAAGAAGAATATCGGAGCCCTCGGTGGATTCCACAGGTGTCAAAGCTTTCTGGAAACTAGATTCACAGGCACAGTAGTCAGGAAGGCTGGGCCAACTGTATGGCAAGCAGGCGGGCTAGGCAGGAGGGGCAGGGGGGCTAGAAGGCAGGTAGGCTTTCCAGGAATCTTCACACTCTTTCCCTGGCTTCTCTGCCATTTTCTTTTTGTTCCCTCCTTTCCATGCTCTTCTCACCGTGCTCTCCTCCCAGACTGACATGGTCCTTTTATCCTGTTCTCTGAGGCCCATGTGAACACCTCACACATGCGCACCCGCACTGGGCCAGGTTCGTGCCATCATGGGGGGGGGGGGGGCAGTCCACAGGTGCTGATCATAGAGGCTAATGGTGGAAAAAGCCTGACCAACTCATTTACCCTCCAACGTCCCACACTAGATGCCTTCTCAGGGGGCTAACTTCCAGGAAGACAAGTCTCCCAGTAATTGACTGCACCACGGGAAGTTCCAGGGCCTCTCCGGGTTTGATGGTTTCCTCTGAGACTCAACACATAGTCAACCTCATGCTCGTTTTCAGTGAAAGGACAAAAGCAAAGCCAGCGAAGGGACCAGGCACGGGGGGCACGTTCAGAGGAACTGAAGCCCGAGCTCCCAAGACTGGTCTCCCAGAGGAACACAAGTCCCCTCCAGAGTTGCTGGCAACCACTTGCATGAAAGGAAACTTGTTAGTGATGCGGGCCTGGGAGGTTACTGGATTATGACCAGTGAGCATCTTCTTCATATCAGGGACCCATACTCCAGACCCCGCAAGGAAGTAGGTGTTCAGCATATACCGTGGTGTTGCCATGAATAGTTGAGGCAAAGTGCTCTGACAGGTCAGGGGTGTTTCTCTCAGTGTGGTGGGTGCAGGATTCCAGCCGAGCTTCTAGATGAGCCAAGGGCCCTCCCCACGACCAGCAGTCTCAGGCTCCAACATACGGAGAGGCAGGCAGAATTTCAGACCAGTTTCTAATACAGAAAAGAGGGGAGCTGAGCTTTCCTGACAGCCCTGAACTTGACTTGCCTAATGAAACTGTCAGAAATGGTAGCACGGTTCCACGATCTCGGTCATTGCCAACTGACAAGTGTAGAGGTGCTGGTAGCGTGTTTTATCACTGCCAGCTAACATCACTTTTCCAATTATTTTTCCCTAAGGAACGATCTCCCTCTGGCCAGTTGAAAGAATCTGATTTAGCTACATTTAGAAAGATCGGAATCCCATCTACCAAAAGTAGTCCTCTCTAATTCTACAAAAGACATCTTCATGAATATTAAAATACAGTTGCAGATTTCTAAGGTCAAAGATTCAAGAAAGTTGAAATTACAATCCATTTCTTTTCTTTTTCAATTTCTTTTTTTCCCCAAAATTTCAAGTTCCAAAATGGAAGATGGGAAATACAGATGTCATTTTTGACACTCCCTTTTTCACTGTTTCTCTGGTCAACATTGACACTATTTCTCTGCTGATTTAAAACTATCCTAAAACTATTTCCTTAATCGGTCTGTCCTACTCCACATTCATCTGTGCCTCTAGTTCAAGCTGCCCTTGTTGCCTTAAGATGTATCCAGAAAAACTCTTAACTGATCCTCCCACCTTATCTTTCTCCATCTTACAGACAGAATGAATATTTGGAAACACTCATCATCTCAGGCAACCCTCCAAATTCTGTCCACACATGAACGAAAAACACTCAAACCTGCACTGTCTGGTCTCTACCTATTTAACAGTCCTATGCCAAGCCTCAAAGTCTGTTGCTTTCTGAAACCAGCCCTGTGACATATGCAACTTCATCCAGGATCTCAAGGTGAACCAGCTGCTGACAGATCTAAATCCAAATCCATTTGGATTTAGACTGTGATGGGTAGATTGGACACTGCCCTTTCCTGAGGTCTGGGACTGAGGACAAGAGCCTTTGTTGGGCACGAATCCTAGTAAAATGATAGACTAAGACTACTATGTGAAGCCACAGCAAACTAAATGCTGTGACATAATGTTTGTGTTTATCCGTTACCACCTGTTTACAATTTATGCCCCAGATTAATCATGCAAAATGCAATTCTTTTATAACTCATTCAAACTGTCTTATAGTTTCTTTGGTGGCTCCAAGCCTGTTACCACCCAGAAATTGGCACATGCTTCCCCTAGGTCTGGAATACTTCCCCCACTATGTCTGGTTAATTCTTATTCATCCTTTATGCCCCACAGTCAGTCTTGAAAAGACTTTCTCTATTCCACCAAGTTAAATAAGTGCACTGCTGATTTTGTAGCATAAACTCCCAATTAGGCATTTATATAGTCATATACAAATTCATGCCTCTCTCTCTCTCTCTCTCTCTCTATATATATATATATATATATATATATATGTATTCACTGAACAAACTATCTATTAGATTATTAAGCTTAGATGAGATAAGGCTACAAGATGTGAGTTTATATCTATTTTGCTCACAAGTCTAACTTTCAGTGCATTGACTGGCACCATGATTAATAAATGCTTACTGAATGAAAGCAAGTTTATGAATGTGTACTATGCAATAATCCCATATGGAGAAAACTAGAAAATAATCAGTCAAGCTCTATAAACAAAAAGTTTAAAGCCATATGGGAATTCCTGCTCAATCTGAAGATAGTCAAGCATGGGGACATTTCTGCTGTTTTCTTAAGATATGATCATCTTTCAAGATTGCAGCACACGTATGCTCACATTAATTGACCAGGCTACAAATTAGTAAATGCATTATGTCATATATATATGTATATATGTATGTATGTATGTGTGTGTATGTATATGTATATGTATATCCAAAAGATGTATATTTTATGTATATCCAAAGATGAGAGTCTGTTGGGTGGAAATAACATAAATTTAATTAATCCCACTAAATATAGTCAGAGATCCAGAAACAATCATATTTTGAAGGAACTTCAATTTTATTGAATAAATACATTTCCTTATAAACATCTCCTAATTTGAGAAATAGAGGAAAAAGGAAACACCATGAGTGCATATTAAGACAAAAGATGTTGAATTGAATACCCATTATTCAAAAATAATGGGTAATATGTGTAGAATTCATGAAATCTTTTATTTCTTAAAAAGTCATATGCCAATATATTCCTTAATTACCCCACTGACCCACATTAATTTCTTCCAACATTGGTAAACAACCCATTGTGGGTGGGACTAATGGACCCTACCTTCTGTAATTAGAGATGCCATCCAACTTTGTGACTGCCTTAGATTAGTTCTTAACTGAAATCACTTATATATGACTCCAATGGTTAATGGGAAAGGATATTAAATATGGATTATATCTTTCATAGTCTAGCTAGCTTGGCATCTTGGACTTAATACTCCTCATCTGTGACCCTTTACAATACATTAAGCACACCTTTTCAGCAACAGCCCTATTATAGTTAATCATGCTGAGGAAGAGATTGCACTAAATGTATTAGCAAGACACCGACATTAACCAAATGCTAGTCAGAAGTGTCAATGAACAAAGAGCTAAATCTAAGCTCTGTGCTTTCAATGGATTTTGAGCTTTTAAGTCAGTGGTATCTGAGTTTTTCATCAATCCATATGGGGATTGCTGGTGTCTCCTATCCGAATGACACATAGCCACATGTTTTGTTAGTGAACTTGCAACAGTCAGCTCATTCACTGTTTAGGAAATGTAGATGCAATTGTTTTTTGCAATGAAAATGTGAATATTCTTTCAATCAAAACCAATATGTAGTAAGTACATAGAGTTTCAAGAAATTATGTTAGCTTTTATAATTCTTCAGGGGAAACAATAAATCAAATAGTAACTACAATGATAGTCCTAACAACAAAAATTATGCACAGCAATTATACTTTTCATTATTGGGAACTCCGTCACCTCCTGTAAAACTTAATAGTATGCATTTTTGGTATGAAAAATCGCTATGTTAATCAGAGATATCATATGTCTGGAAAGAATATGCTTCTGAGAGCCAAAGCAGAGAGAAAAGAGAAGGAAAATGCCTGTAACTGTACAGGGAGCTGGATCAAGGTTGAGTAGAGAGTATGTGATAAGGTTGGTTGTTATGCTGAATCGATGCTCAAATTTATATAGTAAAATTAAGAAAAGTTTAAAGGGTGGGACTGATTGGTGAACCTGCCTTCTATCAGGATAAGCCTCAAGTTCAGAAAGAACAGCTCTCTCTGTTTCCATGTGGGACATAAGGCAGAGAGGAGAAACTGATAAAAAGATAGTAGGTTTAGTGCTATTTCAAGAGAATAGTACCGAAGAGACACAACTTACCCACATGTAGTTGCGGGTGTCATGGGTTCCCTACACTTTATTAGTAACCAGTTTTTAATATCTTTCAAAAAGAAACTTTAGTTCTCAGAGAATCTTTTGTCATATTTTTAACGTACTTATTTTGAAAATGTCCCAAAATTGGCCGTGTCATTTAAACCTTCATATTTGTGTGACCTTTCTCTAGAAAATTTTACTGGGAAATTATTTTTTTCTAATCAGAATTTTCAGTTAATATATTTGGTAATTAATATATGTGAACCTTTTTCTAATCACTTTATATACTTCTAAGGTATTGAAGCCCTAAGAGACAGGTGGAAGTGAGTTCCATAGGTGAGAATACTAGACACCGGAAGCTCAAGTAGCTTAGTACTTAAAATCACATCGTTATTAGCATTTAAGGTTGTAAACCCAGAGTTTCTGGTTCCTGGGAACTGTGGGATTATTGCTTCTAATGAGGTTGGGAATACCAGCAATTTAAAATGGTAAAACCATCTTAGGTGAAAAGAGGATTTAAGGAAGTTATGCTATATTTACACAACAGATGACAAAGTGCTATTTGATAAAATAAAAAGTGATCATGTTATATTAATCAATCAGGAAAGTGGTCTTAGTAATGGCATATGGATATTATGGAACAGAGTGCCCAGATGAACAGTGAAGCACATGTCACTCAAACCAAAAATAAATCTCTGTGCCTGTTTAGTCATTGACATCATGGTTTACTTGTTACTGCAGCATAACATAGCTCATTATAACTAATATGATTAGTAATTAGCATGTGCTATGAATACAGACAGAATCTGAAGAAACAACCTAAATGTAATGGTGAAGTTGAATTCCAATCACCCAAATAGATTGTCCTGGAAGAGAAAAGTGCAAGGAAGCCCTTGAGTCAGTTGTCATGGCCTACGGGTTTGAATGTATTCATTTTAAACACCACCTTTCCATTCTAACACCAAAATTTCAGCCACTGAAACATCTACAAGTTGCTGTAAGAATTCAATAAAACCCATCATGGAGGCCCTAGAATAGCCTAGCACATACTAATAACCCAAACCACAGAAACTTTTATTATTATTGGATACCTATCTCAGCAACAAGACAGAGCTAGAAGTTATTCCAGTTGCCACCTGAGCAGACCCAATGATCCTTTTAAAGTAAGTCTTTCTGGTTTGTATCTTTTTAGCTGGATTTCAACTCTGCACCCAAAAAACAAAAGGGAAGGAAGAGGTTTGCTCCATGCCTCTGTAACTAGTATGGAAATGATAGGGAATAAATTGTAGGTGGGTGTGGCAAAGGCATAGAAACGATTCCATCAACAGTCTTGAGGTTGGCGACTGCCAATTTCACTGCTCATATTCTAACACCAGGTGATTGTTTATGGAAATTTCAAATTTCTCAGTTTTCTGACTTGAGGGATTTTCAAGGAGACAAAAGTATAGGCAGTTCCCTCCATTCCGCGATATATTTTCTCTCATTTCCTTACTTGGGATGAAAACACAATCAGTATTTTGACTTGCAAGGCTAAAGCAAATTCAAGCACGATTCTCTTTAATCAATTCAATAAGAGCTAGAGCCAGAATTAACTATTTTAAAGAAAACATTTGAAAAGACTCCTTCAGTGTCAAGGAGGATGAAATGGCAGTAACTGTGTTTTGGTCCCAGAATATCTACAATTAAAGAGCAAATGCAAGCTGTTTCTTATCTGAATTTCAATCACCTAGCCCAGATTTCTGCATTACCTCTGATATTATATGTCCTCATTTTTTTTTACTGCATGGTCCTTATTTACAATATTACGTTTGGTAGTATAATTTAATTCAAGCAAATAGAAGAATCGCATGATCTAGAAATTTCAGCATTTAGAGGAGAAATTTCTTCCTGATCTTATCCACAACTTAAATGATTTTACATGCTATGTTGAATATACCATGACTGAGCAATGTTGTAATCAAAAGGTTTTATTTCCTTTGGAATCATATGTTTGTAAAAAGCACATGTCAATCTCAGGCACTGATTATCAAGTGTCCACAGATCACGTTTATTGGGACTTTGGTTTGATAACTTATCAAACCATTTAATAATAAAACTTCTTTGATATACAATACCCTGTTGTCTCATGCTTCTTCCTTCTGTTCATTTTCCTTGTTCTACATTTTTGTTCCTTTCATCTTGTTCTAGTTTTCTCTGTATATCTCGCCATCTGACCCAGCTTATATTCACTTGCTTATTTGTTAAATGCCAGTCATGTACCTTCCATGTGGTCAGCAATGTTACCTGTCATGACCCTATAAATGTTCAATGAATACTTTTTTAATGAAAAGACATACCTTTTCTGAAAGTTTTAATAATATAAAATCTTTAAAATTTCCGTCTCTGGAATAATAGATTAGAGGTGCAAACTTTTCCCCAGCTTCTACTATGTAATGTCCAGTCACTAAGCTCTTTCTCACCCTTGACCCTTCCACTGATTTGTGGTTTCTTGTGATATTATAGTTGTAAAAAGCAAATGTTCACTGTGAATAGTTTATTTCCCTTCCTTTGCTTTCTCTCTCTCTCTCTCTCTCTCTCTCTCTCTCTCTCTCTCTCTCTCTCTCTCCTTTTTTCTCTCCTCACTCCTCTAATTTCAGCTATTATCTTTCATACTGGAAAATAAACTGTCCCCACTGGTGATTCAATTTCTCACCAGGTATTATTCTCAGAATATCCACAGTTTCCAACACAGAACAACTAAATGGCTTGTATCTGGACTCCTAAAGTGACGGCTCTTTCAGAGGACATTGAGGAAACCGATTCAAATACAATCTGACCAGCCTTGCTTGATGTATTGTTGCTAATTATCATAATCACAACTATGCTATTGCTAATGATAGTTATCATTAATAATGCTTAAAATGTTATTAATGCTAAGACTCATTGATGTTATTTAAATAAAATTGATGTTGATAATAATTATTTAAGTACTTAAATAAACATTCTTAATTCTTAGTCCATATTCTAAGTACTTGTACTCATCCTCACATTTTTAAACAGTTTATACCCATTGTGTGACTGAGGATACTGAGACCCAGAAATATTAAGAATAACACAAGTGTCCTACAATCAATAATTAGCCAGAGTTGAAATTTGAACTCAGAAATTCTCTAAGGTCTCTATCTTTAATAGAGCCTGGTATAAAGTTAATATTAAGTTCATTTTACATACTATTATAGCCTGCTCGTATTTACTAACTTGAATCATTTTTATTATTTTTATGAGCCTGCACATAGCTTTTGTCATATTTGTTATGGAACTTCCTTTCAATATCACCATAAAATACTAAAATTGTAGCATTTGAAAATATGTTTGAACTCCTTTAGTTATTTAAAACTAAAAAGAAAGAATACTCTATTGAGGTTTGTGTGTGTGTGTGTGTGTGTGTATATGTGTGCACACATGCATGTGTAGAGTTGGGGGTACATCTAAACCCTGGGTATTTGCATGAACAATTGAAACTACACCAGCCACCAGCCTCTCTCAGTTCTGCTGTCCGTGAACAAAGTCACATGTGCATCGAAGTGCTCCAGTGACTATTTTCATTTGGCGATATAATTTTTGTCTGTATTGTCATCTTCTACGTCTGTGCTACTTGTCAACCCAAGATCACAGGACATGGGAAGCCAAAGCATAGCTGCAGCATTTGGCCAAAGGAATGCTCCACCAGTTTCGTTCAATAGCCTCTGTCAAAAGCAGCATGTTGCGGACAGTATTTGTCTCATTACTTTCCAATTGTGCTTCAGAACCGTGTCAGGGTGTCACATGGCTCCTCATGACGGGGAAAGATAACATGTGCCGTGCCCCTGTGATCCAGGGGGGAGGAGAGGCCAGCTTCTCCACTGGTTTCAAAGGATGATGGCAATAAAGCTTTTGATGAACTTCAGTTACACCGTGCAGCCATGATGGCCTTCCATGCCAGCAAAGTTTATCAAGGCATCTGATTCTAATCAAAAATATGAACCAGAGATAGTTCAAGGTCGGTGTGGGGGTTGGGTTTACAGAGAGAAGGGAGATCATGTTCTGCATTTAACTGATAGATAACAGCTGAAATACAAAACCCTAAAATATATTCAATGGGCTTTATCTTCTTCTTTATCCAGTTATGCAATTAGGGGTATGGAGACTTAGGGAATCTCAGGATAGAGACTGAGTGTGCAGGTCATGCTGCTGCCATCAAATAGTCAATTATTCTCCCTGTAACTCCATCTCTTTTTTAACCAGAAGTTGATTTATTTTTTGTTCCACAAATACAGTCACAACCAGAACATATATTTCTTAAAGTTTAGGATATGCTCAGTTTGTGAAAATCCCTATTCTGCGTTTAATTGAAAGACCAAACATAAATATAAAGAAAGAAGCCTACTTTAGTGTGAAAATGAGGAACAAGAATGTGAAAATTACTTGCTTTCTCGAAGATTATTATTTGAAAATGGAGACAGGTCTCAGACATTGGTGAGTGGGAGAGGAAATCATTTCAGTCTATACAATGCTTAGCAAAGAAACAAAAATACAATTCCTAAATTAGCCAGTGCTTATTTTAATACAATGTGAGCTGACATATCCAGTACACAGAATGTAACAAAGCAGAACTAACATTTTACATTTGAACAAAAATATAAATACAAAAAATGTTCAACTATTTAAATATTTAAAATACAGAATAAAATAGATAAAATACATTAGAAATAAAATACACTCTAGTTCTCTCTCTAATGAATTATTTGTGTAGTTGTTTATATTTTTGACCTGAATATAATGATGGTTTAAGGCACTTGTTTTAATAGAGATTCCTGTGTTCCTGTTCCAGAGAGCCTGACTCAGTAGAATGGGGAAAACTGTAGGAATCTTCTTTTAAAACATGTAAGGAAACAATATCTACACCTTTATTTCCCACCTGTTAAAAGAAACTGAACTTAAAACTATAACTTTTTTTTCTATTTACTCATTTTTATTGAAGTAATATTTGTTTACCACACTGTATTAATCGCAGGTATACAACTTAACACCTCGACATTGTATATAGACCCTACCACATCCACTACCAAAGATCTATCTTCTGTCCACCAAAATCCAATAGATACCCTGCCATACTCTTCCCTCAAACAACTCCTATTTGTTTCCCTTGAAGTTGGAAACAAATCACAGATTTCAATAAGGTTAATGCTGATGAGTGTACACTTTATGGTTTCTTCCATATATTTTACAGTTTCAGTTTTACATATATGCCTTTAACCTATTTGGAGTAATTTTTGTATGTGTCATAAGTTACAGGATAGTGGTCTAAGTTCATTCGTTTGCAAGTAGTTATCCAGTTTTCCTAACACCATTCCAGGCTAACAAGACAGATTTCACATATTGCTTTCATGATCATATGAGACATTTTCTTCTATAATTTAAAACGCATTTTTTTAGAGACTAGTTCTAAATCTAAACAGCACAAACCATTGTCACCATAAGGGTGAAAGAAAGTCAAGATGGGGAAAGAAACTGATGGTGGTGGAAACTTTTTTGTTTTCTTTCTTATTGAGGTAATTGGTTACAACAATGTATATGACTTTGGATATAGGATTCTCCCACTTCAAGTGTTGTCATCTTATGGTAACCCAGTTAGTAGTAATGACCTGATATTTTCTATACATTAGTAGATCATAGGAAATTGGACTTTAAATGTTCACATGCTTAAAATATTTATGAAGATTTTCCAAAGTTACAGTGAAGCTTGGACAACCATTTCCCTCCAACTAACTAATCACAAGCATTCTGTTAAGATTTTTTATTTCACCAAGGACATAGATGTGAAAATTGTGGAGTGAGTGCAGCTTTTTCACATTTAAGTATTATGATGATATTGAGTTAGACTTGAAAAAAAAAGAAAATTTCTTCACACACATATGCTTTCTTATAGCACAGTGTAAAAAAATGTAGATATGTCTTGTATTTATGTGTAATTTTTACTGTGAACATTTTCCTCTGCATATCTAACTCTCAGACTAATAGGAAAGAATAACAGCAGACGCAGAAAAGTAAACCTAAGGAATTTTCTTCAGAATTAATTAACTGTAACATGCAAAATTTAAAGCATGCGCTCAAATAAAATCCCCAACTCTAATTAGTCCCAGAGAGAGAGAAAGAGACAGAGAGAGATTACAATGGACTAGAATACAATTTCATTCTCTCATTCCCAACTTTGATTTATCTTTCCATTGTCATCCCTTAAGGAAGCTGTTATAGACAAAACTGTGTCCCCTACCCTAAATTCTTGTCGTAGTTCAAGCCTTCTATGCAATTGAGCAAGGGTTCTAAGGAACTAATAAAGGTTAAATGAGGTCATCAGAGCTGGGTCCTAATCTGACAGGATTTGTGTCCTTTTGAGAAAAAGGCCATATGAGGACACAGGGAGAAACCAGGAAGCATCTCTAACAGAAACTAATCCTGATGACACTTTGATCTTGGATTTCTGGCCTGAAAAATAAAGTCCATTTGCTGTTTAAGCCACATAGTCTGTAACATTTTATGAACTGATTTCAAAAAAAAGAAAATTATCACATAACCACATACTTAGAATATCAGTAATATCAGATAACTTCAAAGAAGTCAAGTCTCACAACAGGGACTCAACATCCTTAATCTGCTGAGTTTCTTATAAACAAATCAGCAGCCTTAATCCTGTAGTGTGTGTATGTGTGTGCACATGTGTGTTTGTGTGTGTGTTCTTTCAACCAGAATCACAAAGCTAGAGTCCCATGACCTTTGAGAATGTTTTAATATTGGTTTTTGAATAGATTTTAATTTTAATAGCTGAGATTCTGCCCCATATTAGTAAATTTTCAATTGTATTATTTAGCAGTATTCTAATCACACTTTGTACTATTTTGAATTTTTTAATTTAGTAAACATATTGTCCATAGAAATCACTTTTTTGTTTTTTTAATTTTTTATTTAATATTTGACATTGATTGCATATATATGTTATATATATATATATAATTTAACATTGTCTATCCCAAGTTTCTCCCACCACCTTGTCACCAGTAAACCATCATCTTAATTTCTTGTGCCCATCCCTCTCCCTACTTTTCCTCCCTCCCCTGCTTTATGCCTCAGTTCTGTTGACATTTCATTAGTTTTAAGTTTTACTTGTTCTTTTATTGGTTTGCTTTCCCTAAATCCCACATATATGTGAGATCATCCAGTATTTCTCATTTTCTTGATTTACTTACTTATTACTTGATTTACTCATTTTCTGGTTTACTTCTGCTAGCATGAGGAATCAAATTTTATTAAGGTAGTAGACACTGACTAAATTCTCCATACACCAGAGTTACCTTTACAATTATCAGAAAAGATCTAATCTCCATATGCATATCAAAGAAATCAGCAACAACAGCAAAAGTAAAGATGAAAAAGACAAAGTTTTACCTTTATTATGTTCCACCAGAGTAGTACTACTACTACAAACAGTACTCATAGCAGTGTAGTAGAAATAACAGTACTAGTAACTTAGAGCTTTTCTTCCCGGTATCTATTGACATTTGGGGCTGGACTCTTTTTTGTTGGGGGATGTGCTATACATTGTGATGTGTATAGCATTATGTCTGATCTTAATTCACTATATGCTATAAGGATTTCTCCAATTGCTACCACCAAAAAATATGTCAACAAACATTGACAAATGTTCCCTGAGGTGAAATAACAGGCCCCCAGTGGAGAACCCCCAGTAATACATGCGCTAAGCATTATAAAAGTATAAATTTATTTAATTCTCAAAACAACCTTCAATGTAAATGCTGTTATTAACCTGTGTTAAAGATGTGGAAATGGTGGCACAGAGGTTAATTAGTTCCCTGCAGCTACACAGTTAGGAAGTAAACTTGATTTTATTTTTTTTTTATTTATATGTATTTGCTTTTGAATCACATTTCATTTTTGGTAAAAAGTATGATAGCAATAGTTTAAAATGAATGTTCTTAAATCTCTGAGACTGAATTGAATTTTTTTTGAAGTGTATAATGTATTGTATAATGTGTGGATTTAATACACATAAGCACAGTGAGAGAATTCTCCCACTGAGTTAATTAACACATCCATCATCTCACATATTTACCTTTATTTTCCTGGAAAACATTAAAGTTCTACTCTCTTATACACTGTTATTACTAGAGTCACCATAGCTAAAGTATAATTGAAAGTTTGTATATTTTATCAACCTCTTCTCCCACTCCCAGTTTTTGGCTACCACTTCCTATTTTTCATTCTGTGCATTCAAACTTTTTTTTGTTTTATAATTTACACAAATATTTCAGACAATGAAGTATTTTTTCTTAATTTGTTTATTTTGCCTAATTGCCTTATTTTTCCTAATTTGCATAATGCTCTTCAAATTTATTCATGTTGATTCCAATGGCAGGTTTTCTTTAAAATGAATAATAGCCCGTATTTTCTTTATGTGTTTGTGCATTGACGGATCCTTAGTATGTTTCCACATCTTGGTTGTTGTGAATACTGAGTATCTTTGAGAACTGGGATTGAGATACGGATGATCTATTGTATTTTGTAGAGGGGATCTATAATCGTTCATTCATCTAACAAATAGAATTTACTAACATTGTTAATAGGTAGAGAGCAAAGAAGTGAAAAGACTGAAGTGAATAAGGCTAATTCTAATGCTCATAGTTTCAGAGCAAAACAAATTCTTCCTAATTTGTTCATAGTTTAAGAGGGTAGTTGTTGGTGTTTGAAGAAAGGATAACAAAGGGTTTTGAGGTCATCACTGTTCTCTTTTACCTTTTTCACTTCCCAGTGTCTTCCCACAGCAACTAATCTCTGGATTATTTTCTAGCTCTGATTTATCTAGTAGTCAGTCCTCAAGTAGATATTTTCTGACAACTCAACCATGAGCTGAATGGAGGTTAAGAATATTATTTCTTGCTAGCAGTGTTTTCCATTCAATAATGAAGTTTGGGAGAATAAAGGACTTTCACAATTCTATGAGAATTAAGTTGTATATAAGTGGAATGAAGGACAATGTTTATGGTAGAACATTTTCTGAAAGCACTCATCAAAAGTAGTCAAAATTGTGAAATATGCCTATCATAAATATTCAAATTGAGCTTCAATTTCAGTCCTGGTCCTACCTAACTGGATAACAGAGAAACATGAAGGTGTATGTCATAGGATGTTAATTTAGAGATGACCTATCCCAGTTCTGACATGCTATAAATGTCGTAATCTATAATTATGATGCGTACCTACCTACAACCTCCCATCACATATATCTGGAAGTAGAGTTCAAATTAGTGTTATAGTTTTAGGATTTACAGATTTTGAAGTGTGTATGTCTGCTAGGTCTGAACAGCCTGCTCAACTAACATCTTGACTCTACGCAGTTGAACGTTCTAGAACAAAAGCCCAAACAAATCAAGCAGTTATCCGACCTATATGAATGTAATACACCAACCCTGGAACAATGGGTACACGTCATGAGGTATGACCAGGAACTCCTGGGGTACCATTGATTGATAGATGACTTAGTACTCCAGAGACTGGTCAGCAGAATGCCTTGATGATAAGATTGGAACCATGAGCAGGGTTCAGGAGTATGTTTTCCATTACAAAACTGGATGACCAAATAGATACCTGGTCAACAGACTCTTCTCCCTTAAAATCCTAAATGACATAAGCATATTTTCAGTTTAACCCACCTTTTGTTTTCCTCCTACCCAGCACAATTAATGATGTATTGTTACCTGATCCATAAAAAGCCTGCTGGTTTCTTCAGCAGCCTCCTGCACCATTCAGCTTGCTCCATGACTTCCCATTTCTTTGACAGTGTGGTGTTGCTGACACAACCTTAAAGAATTTGTTTTATAATTCAAAAACCCTGTTATTGTCATTTATTAGCCTCTATTGGATGATAATGCAACATGGGTTGAGAACCATTAGTCTTAGGACTGCTCAAGTTAATTTCAGTGACTTCTAGGGTATGAGATATGTGTGTGTATGTGTGTGTGCTTGTGTATGTGTGTGTGTGTGTTTTTAGCACAGTATTTTACAGCTCTTTATTTTTGCAAGTTTGCGTATACTGAGGTAATGTTAATTCATGTCACAGAATATGTCTTATAGATATAGGTTTATACCATTACAACTGCTTGCTATTAAACCACAACTACTATCAAAACACCAGTGTTTTTCAATGGAAAATTTCTAGTTTCCCCTTTTTTCACACTCTACCACATCCCACTTCTGATAGCCTTAGTCACATTCCAATGTGCTCTTCTCTTTCCTCTTTCTGTCTTTCCCTCTCCCCTTCTGAATGCTTTAGATCTACAATCTTTAATGTTTGCCTTTGACTTTTTGGTCAGTTTTTCTATATTCCACATCTAAGTGAAACCATCTGGTATTTACCCCTCTGTTCCTGACTTATTCTGTTTAACACATGTCCTTCCAGTCCTATCCATGTTGCAGCAAAACTCATGAGCCTATCTTTTTCGTCACTTAGTAGTATTCCACTGTGTACATATACTACCCTTCTTGACCCATTCATCTTTTGGGGGGCATTTAGGTTGTTTGCATATCTTGAATATTTTAAGTAGTGCTGCAATAACTAGGAGTACATTTATCTGTTGTTGTTTTTTTTTATATATATCCAAATGACTGTTCTGAATCACATGATAGATCCATTTTTCACAGTTTTGAAGGACATCCAAATAGCTTCCCATAGGAACTGGACCAATCTACATTCTCCCCAATAGTGTGAGAGGGTTTCTTTAGCTCCACACCCTCACCAGTTCTTGTGAGGCCTCCCATATATTTCAAAACAGGAACAATAACTCCAATAATTAGCTTATTTGAGGTCAACTGACAAAACAAAGGAGACAATGGAACCAAATGTGCCAATTAGGCAAATTTCAATAGTTATTTTACCAGTAACAATGGGAGAAAACAAGTTTTTATTCTCTGAGTTTTGTTTTATCAAACTTATGAAACCTATTGATTTACCAATATAAATCCACTTAGTTAAGCCCAAGCATTTATTATAACTATAATCACAATCAGAAAAGAAATTATGAAACTAATCTATTCATGTATTTTAGTTACTTCTTTAGACAAATTAAATTTCAAGTTCTCCATGGAGCATTTTGAGACCCATCTGAAGAATACAAAGAATATGGACAAAGTTCTAATTCTTTCAGGTCTCTTCTCAGGAACTAAAAATTTATATTTGAATAAAAAGTTGACAAACTATATATTACAGACAACAGGACTCCAAATTTGTACAAAGTAAAACAGAAAAAGTATTTTCTGTACAATGTTTGAACAAAACCTCTCAATATATTTAGATTATGGTCAATGTTGACAAAAATCTACAAAATTTTTTTTCATAAGAAAAATATAGTTAAGCTTGGAGTGATACTACCATATCTGTTCCCACTTCATGCTTTGCTAAGATACTATCTTCAGTGTCATATAATATTCTTTAAAATAAAGCCACATGTGAATAAACTTTATGACTTCTCCAAGGTAGATAGGTAGATATGTAGATAGATACAAAGACAGACAAACAGATAGAAAATCCAGTTTTTGCTAAGTATTTTTAACTTTCCATATTACTAATATAATAGAAACTTGGTGAATTATAACAATACATGCTTGTTTTCTTTTGGCGTTCAGAAGTACAAAACTGGGTTCTATAGAACTAAAAGCAATGGGTCAGAACTGTATTTACTCTGTACTCTGATGACCTTAGAGAGGAAGATTCTATTCTTTACCTTTTCTAGGGTCAAAAAGTCCCTCCATGTTTTGACTCACAGACCCTTTCCAGCAATGTCTTTCTACTGACTCTGCTTCCCCCATCCGATGCCCTTTCTGTCCTTGGCCATTCTGCCTTACTTTTATAACTACCTTTGTGATGACATTGGACCCACCCAGGATGAATATCCCATCTCAAGACTCAGTCACATCTGCAATGTGCCATGCAGGTTAAATAATTGACAGATTTGGGGGATTAGGTTGGAGGAGGAGCATTTGTTTGCCAACCACATCACAGCTGCCCTAGTATTTTCTACTTATTAAATTTGTTGGCAGGTAGAATTTGAAGACACATGTGCCTGTTTGCAATTCTTGTTAAAGGAAGCAAAATGAAAATCTAAAATGTCGGTGATGAAGAAAACTGATGCATATATTCTTAAGCAAGGCTTCACTTCACTTAGATTGGAAAGTGTCATTATTCTAGAAGAGGTACCGTCTCACACAAAGGATATTGGAATACTACAATATCTTCAGGTCATTATAAAATGACCTTGCCAATATGTACACTTTGCAAAAAAAAGTTCTTAAAATGTGGGTGTGAGATGTGATCAATAAAGAACTGAATTCATTTAGGAGGCAATCTTTTTATTTTTTTAATAGATTCTTTTTTGTAGATATTTTTACAGGTTCTTTTTATTTGAGAAAAGTAAGATGGTGCTCTAGTTCTTAGTTATCAATATTGCAGAACTGGTATGTAATAAAAAGAATCAATAAGTAAATTCTTTCTATGAGCTAACTGCCACACTACAGCCTTTTCATGATTTTCTCCATCTGTAATGTAGTCACTATTCTGATTCCTCTTTGCAGATGCAGAAACTGAAATTTTAACAGTAAATGTCCTCACCCCTTATTACACAAGTGGAAATGGCCGTCCAACTTAGGTCTGCTCACAATTAGGTGATGGAATAAAATGGTTTCAGTTTCCACAAAATTTCATCATAAAAGGCATGGATATTTCTGAACTGCCCTGTAACTATTATTTCTAATTTATCCTTCACAATACCCTGGGGGGGAACTTTATATTATTTTTCATCTTTTAGAGTAGGAACCTGAGGTCTAGAAACTTTATTTCCATCACCCTTCTGTTTTAAACTCTCTGAATAGTTGTAATTAATGTATGAAAATAATTAACTGAATTTCAAGTCTGATCTTACTATCAGAATGTGGCAACTTTTGAAACAATGGTAGATTTTTTTTTTTTTTTTAAATTGGTCACTTGTTATCCTGGAGGGAAAAAATTCTGGTTTTGGAGAACACATGAATTAGAGTTGATTTTGCAAGTTCTTCTCTGTTGTAGAAAATAATTAACTTCCCAGAACTTTAAATTATTTATCTTTAAAATGAGGGTAATAACATTGGCCTCTAAAGAGTTTTATGCAAGATCTCAAGGAAAGCTTGATTCCTTCTGTAAGGAAATATTGTTTTTCTAACATTCTCAAATGTCAAGACTCTCACTTTTATCCTGATTATTTTGTTATTGAAAAGATATTTCAGGATCTTCCGGGTTGGGGGTGGAGGAAAGCCACTTTTTCCCTTGTTCCTCACTTATTTCCTTGTTAAGTAAATCATTTCCCACATTCTATTTTGTTTTGGTTTATTTTGTTTGTTTTAGAGTTTTGGTTGTTGTTTGCTTGCTTTTTTAAAACTACTTTTTCAGCTGATTTGAGCAAACTGGTCATTATTTCATCATACGTGACTTTTGAACATTTTCACAATGAACCAACCGCAGTGGGAATCATTGGGAATTTTTCAAGTCTGTGCATTCTGTAGAAGTGCCAGTATACTTAGCCTGCATAAAAAGGCCAAAAACTCCTGATTTGTTAAGGTCAGTGTTATGCAGAACATATAAAAATCAACAGTAAATAACTTTGTAAATGCTGCTCTGTGAGATAATGCAGTTTCCAGCTTTAACAAACTCCAGCTGCAGTAATAAAGGTCTCTCTGACACCCAAGGCCAGCAGTAACTTGACTCTGCAGAGGTCGAGCTCCGACTGAGGATTGAGACAGGAAAGACAACATTCATAACAGTATTTTTAGAAACATTTAATTGAACTTCCAAACCCTTCTAGGCGCATTTACTTCATCTCCCACTTGCTTGGAGTGGAAAGCAATTACTCCATGGTAATAGTGCAGTCGAATCTGTAAACAGTTATTATGTTTCAATTAAAGCTGCATGAAACTCTATATATTTGGTTTGCAGGGAATTAATGCAAATCTTTTTGATGTTTAAATTCACAAGGGGGCCTATCCCGCACATTTGAATCTCAGCATAACACGCCAACCCATTCAAACATCAAAGACGATTTTCCCAGCATAAAACATTTGGTCTGGTGTTAAATTCGCCTAAAGTATTGTTCTGTATACAAACTTCCAAGTCTTCTATGTACACCAGAAGTTTGTCCAAGAGATGCTAACTTAGGCTAAATTTCTCATACGAAGGGAAAATTTTGGTAATTTTTTTTTTCTTAGAACCTGTACTCAGTCATATTTATGACCTTGGGTGAATGACCATGAGTCACTAAGACACAAATCAGACTTTATTGGTAAAAAGAATGGCAGTGAGATAGAGGGATGGGACAAAGGAAAACATTATTTGCAGAAGTACCCACAATGTCCAGTCATTTTACTTGAAGTATCTCTTTAAGTGTTCACACAAAAATGGAGAGATTCTTTAAGTGTTCGCACAAAAATGGAGAAATGGTGTGGGGCATGGATGCAGGTTGAGAGATATATCTTAGATAAAGGCACACTTTTCTTTTTCTTGCCCCCTCTGGCACACTAGAGGGTAGTCATCAGCATGTCTCTCACCTGTGACACAGTCTCCTCTTTAGAATGTTCCAGAAGACATATATGGTCAAAGGGTAATGGCAGTAATGGCAGTTTACTCCACAGGAAAATTCTCCTGTTATCACCTTTACCCCTGCTATAGGTCATGTATGCTTTTGTAATCAAGTTTCCACTTCATCATTAGCTCATTGTGATCATTCCTTACCAAGTATATAAGGGTCTTCATAACTTCATCAATTTCAGACCAGACAAGAACATGCCTTGTGGTCCCTGTCTGTGAGTTGATTCCTCCCTGATCATTACCAATTGCTTCCATCTAATTCTTCTTTCCCATATGGGACTTCTAACAAGATGGTACAACAATGCCCCATTCTTCAGATGGTAAATCCACTTCCAGATGAACAGATTTACCCAATTCTACATGGTAGATGGTAACCTCCAATCTCTGTTTCCTAAAGTCTATGATGATTTTGCCATTCACTGTGCAGAAATGTGGTGAGTCCCCTTCCTGTTCAATTGCCTTTTCCCTCCCCTTTCCATTGCAGATCGCTTCTCATAAGCGCCTTTCAGAACAGCTGGGATTTTCTGTCCACTCTTCATATTAGCACTGCTGCTTCTTTTAGTAACTTCTGGACTCATGGAGAAATGCAAGTACCAAAGTCAAATGACGAAGGAACTGTTCTTCCCCACTCCCCAAATGTGTTCCATATGGAGGTGGGGGAAGGGCACGCAAGACTGCCAGCAGAATTTCCTAAGGAGAACTTCACACTTCCATCAGTTACCATGAAAGATAACATATGGACAGAACATTTATTCCAAGCAACAGATTTGTTTCTACTTACTCTCCAGCAGTTGAATAAAAAAGAAAAGAAAAAAACACACACAAAAAAACCCACAAAACCATCCTTTTAACAGTCATCTGAAAATACTCCCCGAATGAGAGAAATAAGGATGATCATTTTTCAGACTGCAGAAATAGCATTAAGAAAATGAGTCCTCATGTTTCAACTTAAAGGTATTTATTGATAGAGCTTCTATTATCATGAATCCATTCTCCTGTTGGGAAGTACATACTTCCTTGTCCTCTCAAGCTCTCAAGTTTTTCACTGTGCTCCTAAAGGAAAGCTATCCTTCTTAGAATAGACATTGAACTATCTTGAAATGATTTCTTTTCATCTATTTTAATTTTTTAATTTTGTACATGATCTTTTCAATATCATACAAATAAATTCTTGTGGGGGCATTTTCCTGTTCCCCATCATTCTGTTTGTGATCAAACATTGACTTTCAAGCACCCAAGTTATTGGTTTAAATCTGGAAAGATTCATAAGTTCCGACATTGCAAACTATTCAGACTGACAAAAAGGGCAATTTCAGGAAAGCAAAATTAAAAAGTTAAGTTTAAAATTGTTTCTGCCCTCCAGCTCCTGACATATAAAAGTATTAACAACATATGTCTAGGATAGGTTGTTAAACCGCATGAGAGTGAAGTAGGAGAAGCTCCTTCAAAATAGTGTACTTTTTGAAAATGGAGAGCAAGCAAAAGAAAATGAAAGAGTAAGCCTATAATTGCCTTCCAAAAAATGCGTACATGAACTTTTCCCATTCACTCAGGCAAACCAATCTTACAAATGGGTCCTATTTTGTTCCTTTCTTTCTTTGTTAGTCATCACTGCTTTTAAATCTCAGTTGAACTGTCTTCACCTTTAAGAAGCAATCTCCGACAAGCCCCTTCCTTCTCCCCATTAAGACTTTCTCCTTTCCCCCATCATTGTCAAAGTATGTACACCAGGTTCTGTCTTGCTTTGTAATTGTTCCTTTAAGTAGCTATTTATCTGACCTGGGGGGAAAAAAAGGACATTTCTTTTGAAAATTCTTTTCAGTGAGGGCTGATCATTGGGGAAATGACTACAAAATTTCAACCTTCATAGTCTGAAAAGACAAATGATTATCAAAATATAAAGCAGGTTTAGAATGAATGTGAAATTATCATCAAACCCTGTTGTTAAGAAAAGTAAAGGGAATCTTTTAAATTGCCGTAATAGGGGAGCTAAAAATTACATTTTGTATGATATGAGTGAATTGAGAGTTGGAGATTCCAGTGTGGATTTGCAATGACTGGTGGCTATTTTGGAAACATTCTCTTGCTTGGAGATTATTTTTCCAGGAAGCACAGTCTTTCCAAGCCAAGCTGCTTCCTGTGGCTGATCCTCACTGCCACACTATGTGCTGAGTTTAATCTTACCCAACTTCTCAGTTTACTCCAGACTCAGATTTTCTCCAGTCTCATTGAATCCACATCATAAAAGTCATCTGGAGTCATTCCAAGTATATAAGGACTGAACACATCTGAAACTGATCTCCTGAGCTTCTACCCTGTGCTTCTTCCTCTGTATGCCAACTTCCCAACACTGGTATGCAGGGAGTTATGATTGGTTCCACTCTCTTCTTGGTTCAGTTTGTCATTATCTCCAACAGCTGACATTTCACAGCCTCCAGGTTTGTCATGTTGACCCAAGCCATCGTGGAACTGTGTTCCCTCAGCTTCTACCTGAGCTTGCCACTATTTTCTCAACAGCAGGAAGAGTGAACTTAAAAAAAAAAAAATGTTAGGTACAGTGTATCATCATTCCTCACCTCAAAACATTCTACGGTCTCCCATGGTATTCAGAGAAAAACGCAAGGTCTTTTCAATGGCTACAAAAGGTCTACACGCTCTCTGCTCTCATTCCATAACTCTTTTTGTCTTGTTCGCTTTCGTGGGCTGACTTAGCTCATGTCACACTAACCTTTAAAATTTGTCCTTCAAACACAAGCACAGTGTGGGCTGGGGATTTGAGTAGCTTTTGTAAGTCTGGAATATTCTTTACCCATTAATGCACACAGATCCTGCATCTCTCATTAGTCTGATGGAACTTCACCTTATCAGACATGTCATCCTCACCAACCTAAAATTAAAATTAAACCTAATTTTGCAACCTAAAATTGCAACTTAAAATTACAATCTCTCTTACTACTGCTATGTTCTTCCTTGCTGTTTTTTTCTTTCCCACCCCCTAAGTTTTTTCTTAGATTATCTTCATAAACACTTTAGAATTTACCATTTTATTTTTTTTCTTTCCCTCCTACGATGAAAAAGAATTTCCATGTTAAGAGAAATGTCATCACTGTACCTCACATCTAGATTTAAGTCAGGTGATTCATCATAATCCATACCTGTTGGTACAGTAATAAAGAATTGTGATGCTATTTACTTTGTGAATGATCTGTCATGTGTTCCAGACTAAATATCAAAATATTTACAAAAATAAAAATTAAAAAAATAAATATGCAAAAATTCCTAGCAGTGTCACTTTCTAGACACAGCTCATTAAACAAACATCTACTTGATCTATTGTCATGATTGTGATCATATAAATGAAAGAAGAATATAGGAAAAATATAAGGAGAAAAGGAAAATAATACATAGAAGTGAAAGTACATAGGTAACTACTTTAACTGATATAAAGAAAAGAGACTGTGACTTGGTGTCTACATTAAAGATTAGACTTTTCTTCCTCCATACTGTATATTGTGTAGAGCAACTTCTTTCCTTATAAAATAAAATTAATAAGATATGGCTCATCCTATGCTGTGAGGATATGATGAAATGAAGAATATGAAATGGCTGGTATACTTGACACATAGAAGAAGACATTCAACAACAAAAGCTGCACTGGTTCAATATGTAGGCTTATATTTCTGAGCTCTATCTGCTAAGAGGATGCTGAATTGCTTACACTCCACAAAGGAATATAACTACCACTCAGGCCTTGATGCATAAATATCATTCTCAAATATAAAAGCAGAGTTTTGGTTTTTTTTTTTTTTTTTTTTTTTTTTTTTTTTTTTTTTTTTTTTTTTTTTTTTTTTTTTTTTTTTTTTTTTTTTTTTTATTTTTTTTTTTTTTTTTTTTTTTTTTTTTTTTTTTTTTTTTTTTTAGTTTTTGCTTTGTTTCTGTTTTTATTTATTTATTTTTTTTAGAATAAGTTGCTTCTAAGATGAGGGTAGTGAAAATTCAAGATTAGCCAAAAATATTTTGTGTTACCAAAAAGTTAAGAAAAAAAGTTTTAAAAAGTACAGAGGGGGATAAGTTATACCAAAAAGATAGATAGAAGCAGCAATCTGAAAGTTTTTATTAGCCAAATCTGTGACCATTTCAATTTAAACTAAATGATAGTATTAGATTATAATCCCACATCTAAATACCCATTTTTATGTAAATATGGGAGTGAGTAAATAAATTGAAGACCAAAAATGAGTTTTTTAATAGGACTGCATTTAATAAATATAGAAGGAATGAGGGGAATAGAAAAATCACTATTATAATTTTATAGCACAACCCACAGATGAAAGCTAAAGGATAAAAGATTACCAAAAAACAGGATATTTGCACAATCTCAAAACATCTGATCCAAAATATTTATTGATTACTTTGAATATTATTCACAAAATCTTTGAAAAACTTTCTCCCAGGAGGGGGAGTTTGACTCTCTCCCAACTGAGTAGAGTCGGACTAAGCAACTTACTTTTAAGGTGAGAATTTAGAAAAGAATAAATAGCAACTTGGAAGCAGAGTAACGTTCCAGATAGCACCTCTACCAAGAAATCACTGCTAATATAGCCAGTAGTAACAAAATTTTTTGTTTGTTTGTTTTTTCGTTGTTGTTGTTGTTGTTTTTGAGACTAGATCTCACTAATTTTGCCCGTGGAACAGCAGGCTCTCACTGTCCGGGGTACCACAGACTCAAACAATTCCTACCCTCAGCTTCCCAGGCAGCTGGGATCACAGGCGCACGCCACCATGCCCAGCTATTTTTTTGGAACTTGGTCTCACTACAGGCCCCAGGGGGGACTCGAACCACGATCCCTAGTCCTGGCCACTTCATAGGCTGAAGCTTACAGGCATGAGCCACCGTGGCCAGCAATAACAAAGTTTTAAGTAAAGGGCACATCACCTCTGTGTCCATAACCTCAACCTAATTATGAAGAGACTTCAAACAAACCCAAATTCAAAATCATGAAAACTAAGAGAAGAAATAGTCACAGATCAGAGGAAAGTAAGGAAACCAAGACTAAGAACAATGTAACATCTAGAATAGCTACAGAAAACTAACACTATTAGAAACACTAGAGACATGTGAACAAAATATATAGTTGTTTCACTATATTGTATCAATGTCCATTTGTTAGTTTTGACAACTTTAGCATAGTTACATAAGATATCATCCTTGGGGAATCTGGGTTAAAAGATGCAGGGAATTCTCTTACTAATGTTTCAACTCATTTAAAACTAAAGTCTTTTGTGGAGGGTGCAGAGAGAAAAATAAAATTGAAGTCTTCAAAACATTTAAATCTATTTAAAAAGTTAAATTAAGGCTGGGCATGATGGTGCATGCCTGTGGCAGCAGTCTAGGAAGCCCTGGCTGGAACTGGGGATTGCGGTTCAAATCCTACTCAGGGTGATGTAGTGAGACCTAGTTCCAAAAAAATAGCTGGGCATAGTGGCGTGTACCTGTAATCCCAGCTACCTGAGAAGCTGAGTCTGGGCATCAATTGAGTCCATAGTATCCTGGGTAATACAAGCCTGCGGTTCCATGGGCGAAAATAGCGAGATCTAGTCTCAAAAATAAATAAATGAAAATAAAATTTAAAAAATGTTAAATTACATGAGATAACACCTATGAAAGTATTTATAAAGTTTACATTACTATTGTGAGGCTAGACACAATTATTATATACAATGACAATGAAAAGTCATGATTTCGAGGCTGATAGTTAATTGACTAAATGGTTTGAAATAACCACCTCATGCAACCAAATCAACCAAATATCACCAATGTCAATGCAGTATATGTCTAAGGGAAGACAGTGGAAAGACCATTTCTAAGATGACCCTACCTTTTGTTCCACTGGAGCTCCCTCCCACAGTGCATAACGTCAACCAACAAAGTCATTAGACTAGTGAGGACTCATGGTGTGTGAGTTCCAAGTTCAGGTCATTAAAGACAGAAATTTCACCTGGTTATTATAGAGTGACCATCATGGAAGAAGTCAGCCACCATTTTGTAGGAACACACAAGTAGGATATTCATGGAGAGGTCCATGGGGAGAAAGTGCAATTTCTGCAACTTCCAGCACCACCAGAGTGAGCCTTCTTGGAAGAAGATCCCCCCTGCCTGGGCAAATCTTCAGATGACACTGCCTTCACAGATGGTCTGGTGTACCTCCCGAGAGACCCTAAAGCTGAAACATCCACTTCATCCTTGAGCCCAAGGAATGGTGAAACAATAATTCCTTATTATCTTTAGCTACTAACCTCAAAGTCATTGTTACGTGGCACTGGATCATTAATACAATATTTTTTTAAAAAATTAAGCCACAGATATTTGTCTTGAAAACAAACCACAAAGTCAAAAGTCCAAAAACAAACAGAAACAGAAAGACATCCTGGTGGTAATGTGATGAGAAAGGTAGCCTGCTCCCTTTTATATTGTTTTATTTGTATGTAATCCAAGCTTGTGTTATCTAGAAAGTCAGTTTTCGCTACTCTCCTGATACAGCAGTATGTCATGTAACAGAAGGATGCGTGGAGAACTGGGAGGAGATCTATGTCAATGCCATGGAAATACACTAGGAAACACTGATGGGATGCATGGGTAGCAAGAATTAGAACTGAAGGGTGTGAGGGTGTGCGTCTCTCTGGGACAGCTCTGCGTGGCTTTTGTTGTGTTTGCTTATTTGTAATCATCAAAATAGC
Source organism: Uropsilus gracilis (assembly GCA_004024945.1). Taxonomy (NCBI): domain Eukaryota; kingdom Metazoa; phylum Chordata; class Mammalia; order Eulipotyphla; family Talpidae; genus Uropsilus; species Uropsilus gracilis. The sequence goes on from PVHY01008077.1 coordinate 29,128, forward strand.
AGGGTTCTCTTTCGAGAAAAATTCTTCAGGAACCACAAACTTTATGTATCTCCACTGAGAATTTGAGCAGAAAGAATATAGGTTTAGGGTTTTTCAATGTTGGCCCTGGCTTTCCCATTTCTAGACATGTGGTTTAAGAGGGTTTCAAATTCTCCTATCCTGCTTTCATCTGTAAAATGAGAGGAAGAATCAGAGGCTGCTCAGGCTTCTAGAAGCTTTGCAATGTCTCAGAACAATGTTAGAAAATTAAAAGTGCCCGATGAACTTCTTCTTTTGGCTGAAATAATTGAGCCTCAATAAATTCAGATGAAAGTTGTTAAATGTCCCAGAAAAAATCATTTACCAAACAGTTTTCAAGAAACCAGAATCAGCAGACTGACTACGTATGTAAAGGATACGAATGTATCTTCAGTGTCCACAAGACCAAATCTTGTTTCAGTGGACAGCACTTGTGTGTGTGCGTGTGTGTGTTTGTATGTGTGTGTGTGTGTGTGTGAGAGAGAGAGAGAGAGAGAGAAACTATCTAACTTTCCTCCCATGTAATTCTTCCTGCAATTGATATTGTAAAATTGAAAAATTCAGCGCATTACACAATTCTGTTCTATTAGCCAAGGCCAACATTCATGGCACATTTTAATAGCATAATGTGCAGTTGGGCATCTAAACTTTCCCCTGCCATGGATCATTTTGAACAGCTGTGCATTTTATTCATCAATCTGATTGAAACTACTTTCCTGACAGAAGCAAAGATACTATTCTTTGTTCAAGATTTCCATAAAAGGCAAAATGAAAGTCTTTGTAGACAGACTGGTATTCCTGAATACATTTATTTTCCTAGGCTTCTAGCCACAGCAGTGTGCAAACAAATGCCTCTTACCTACATTTTTATGTGTACCATACAAGAGTGAATTTATAGGATTAAACATCGCTTGCTTGCTTTGACTTCTTCCTTCTCTGTTTTAAATCACTCCCCAAACTTGCATTTAAAAAATTCCTTTTATCATCCTTAATCTTTAGCCCTGAGCTATTTGAGTAGTTTATGCCTATAAGTGTGCTTGTCTGGTTCTAAGTGTGTACATACACACTTTGTCCATGGTGATGAGAGAGGAGGACTGGACTTTCCTTTTAATCTCTTTCCTTATACAGAACAGACCTTAAAGGGTTTCCATCCCTGGTTTCTTAACTTAATTTCCAAGCATAATGATTCTAGACAGCCCAGCAACTGACAAGTATCCATCATGTTTTTAATCATTTACAGTCTGATTCCTACATGGTGACACCTGATATTTGGTTCTGAAGAATGCCTTTCTGGAGAACACATTCAATATTCCTAAACCATAAATTACTTGTGTTTGGGGGCCCTGGACCACCTGTATTATTTTGTGCTTGTTGGAAATAATGGATTGATTGGAACAATGTTCCCTTTTGAATTATAATAGAAAGTGTGAGCATATTAGAGTTCAAGATAATGAGGAAGTCCTCAACAGATGACTGGCCTAAGTCCCTTCAGGGAGGAAATATTTGAGGGGTTGGAGAAATGGGGGCCAAGGGGAAGAGGCATTAACATAAACATATGTATGAATGTATTACCTCTTTTTTCAAGGTCAGGGTAATCATTTCCCATCCTGCACCTTTCCTGATGCTTGGACAACTATGTGGCTATGGTCACAGGAATAGGAGGAGCACAGAGCTCTGTGCCAAATTAAGATCATCTCGAAACACAGGAGGAAGCTTTGGTCTTTTATCTGGATCTGGCTGTTGAACTTACTAAACTTTACCTCTCCCCAACTGGGAGGTGGGGGCGGCAGGTAGGGACAGAAGGGAAATGGGGTGTAAGTGGCAGCTGCAACTACAGTCACAGGAGGACAAATGAATCATCACATTAAGTTATAATACAATTTGTACATGTTGGTAGAAAAAAACAAATCATTGCTTTCATATGTAAGCATGCAAGAACTCATAGTTTTCAGAAGATGAAATAACCCCAAAAGGATGATGATAAATAACAATATCTTTTGCCACACAGTAACATTGTAAGTAACAGGTTTCCAGACTTCTGAGTGCACAGGGTTCCTTGTTTAGTTAAACTAGAATTTAAGATTTAGGTGTAGGGTGAGTCAAGAGGCAACACACATCATGGGTTAAGAATCAGAGAGAGTCATACTTTACTGTCGGCTTCCCCAAACTGATGGGTGGCTTCATGGATGGAACATTTTGCTTCTTCCCTTAATCTCAGTTTCCTATTTTTTTTATTATAGTGAGATTCAACAAGTAGAGTCAGCAGGACATCTCTGCCTTGCTGCTGGCGTTGGAATGACTTTCAAGTTCATTGTTTTTAGATTTTTTAAGTTGGGGGTGGGGGAGGAGAAGGATGGTAGTGGTCAGGGAAGGGAGTGGTGGGTGAACACCAGCGAATACAAAGATGTGAAATATGCATTATATATCTATATCTATATATACAAATTATATATAGAAATAAGCATATAATATATAAATATATATAAATAAATTATTTAAAAAATCATCAAAGGAAACAGACAGGTCCATGACATGCAAACACTCTGCCATTTAAATTTCACAATCCTTAAAGAAAGTGCAGCATCCACCCACCTGCTGGTGGCTCCCCACCCTGCCTTCCTGCTGCAAGCAGGGTGAGGTAGGTAGTGCGTTCACTCCCAGGCTGAGATATGGAATGGTGGTCCTGACAAGGTGAGTGTGTCTCTCCCTGCTCCTATCCACCTCTCAGCATTATCAAGAGGGTCCTTTGTTGATCCCAGGGAACTGCAGGGAGGCAGCTCTTAGAGAATGCTGGCCCCGAAAATGACTAGGTGGCTATGTGTGCAAACATCATAAACACAGACACAAAAAGGACAAACTGAGTAACAGTCCCAGCGTGTCAGCTCTCCTCTTTAGTTGATGCGAACCCTTGAGCATGCCTGAAGGTATTTATTAGGGGATGGAAAGGCCCCCACTGTGCTAACCTGGCCAGCCTAACAGCAACTGGACTACTAATTGCCAACTCCAGATTCAGCCTTCATTTTAGCAAGGGCCGACATTTTGCCTGGACAATGCTTCTTTCTCCGTTGCTGTTTTTTCCTTCTCATTGACTATTTTATGATGACAATCTCTACATAAATAAAGCAAGGCAATGTATCTAATAATGAAAAAATAAATTCCAAAGATGCATTTCATGCTCACATGATTCCTTACTGAAGTAGGGATGATGAATGAAATGCAAAGATACTTCCAGAATAGATGGTCTTTCCCACACCTCTTAACACTAATAAAAGCAGCACTACAATGAGAGCTTCCTCTGTCAAGTGTGATATAGAAACTTGTTTTTAATTTGTCTAGTGACCCTGTGAGCTAAGTAGAAAACCAAAAATAAGAATAGTTTCTCCTGGTGTGGGAAGCACATACAGATGTATACCAAGAGAGCAAGAAGGCCAACTCTGGAATATTTCCCTATTTGCTCACCATTTCTGTGGACATAGGGGAATCTAATTAAGTGAGGTCTTATCTTTAGTGGAAAAAGAAGGTTTCTCTCTAAGAAAGTATCACTGTAAAGAGCTTAGCACAGGGTTGAGAGAAAGGATGAGCAAGAGAGATTAACAGAATGTGGGCTATTAGAAGCATGGCTGGTAGCAACTTTAAAGTAGATTACTAAGGTCTTTTATAGGGTTTAGGCAAGGGGAAAAAAGGGTGGTCAAGAGAATGTTTTATAACTAATTAATTAGGGAAGACTAATAGCTAAGGTAATAAAACTGGGTAAAACGTTAGTTTTTGTGAGATAATGGCAGACAGGGGATTTACCCATATATTGTTGGTAACTTTTAAGGAATGTTTTTAAGGTAAACATTGAGCAAATGGAGAAGCTGCTCTTTGCTCTTCAGACATTTGTCATGTTGGCTTTGTCTTCAATTTTCTGAAGCCAGATAAGATGGTAAATGAAATTTTTCTCCCCCCCTGCCCCCAATTATCTCTAAAAATTAATATGTTAACCAATTTAATTGTCTTACCATTTGCCTTCCTTTAAAATTCACCCAATTCTTGTCCTGTCTCTATAAATGCCCCTTTCTTTTGTTAATAAATTTTCATTTAGTTCATTACTGACAAATCAACCCTTAGCTGCTGCAGCTAAAAAAAATCTCTCTCCGGATGAATGGATGAAAAAGATGCAGTATATATGCACAATGGATTATTACTCATCAATTAAAAATGACAAATAGGATGATTTTATGATAACATGCATGTACTTGGAAGAAATCATATTAGGAAAAACAAGTCAAAAAGAAAAAGATGGACACCAAATAGTTTCACTATTATGTGGAACATGGGAAAGATTTTTAAAAAATGAAGAAAAATCAAAACAAGCTAACAACCAAGTTGAAGTACACAACTCAAGGGAGTGGCAGGTCAGAGTGGGAATGGTCAGGGAAGGTGAGGGGGGGTGAACCCTAGGGATTACAAAGATGTGAAATTTATTTATAAATAAATTATTTCATTAATAAAAATATCTCTCTCATGGCCTCTTTCTTGTACCTTGCACTCAGCGTTCAACATATTGCAACTGCAGTTGTTATGACAATAAGAAAATAAATAACCATAGCAACAATAATCTAAATACCACTGTTTGTAGTCATGATCACTTATTGGTTTATTCACAAATATTTAAGACCCAGTGTGTAATAAATATTGGATCATGCACTAGATACACAATGGAAAGCAAAATAAAATCCCCACACTATGGATCTTAGAATATGATGAGCAGAAACAGATGAAAACTAAAACAATTAAAAATAAACTAGAAAACATCAAGACATGTTAACTTTGGTGGTTGATTATGTGGTAAGGGAAACAGCTCTTTTGTGATTCCAGGGTCAGATTTGTCCACCACCAGCCCCCTCTACCTCCCATCCATTTCATGTTGGAATTCCTAGCCCACAAACTACCTCAAGGTTTTCCATTTTTCTCCCCAAAGAATCCTCCAATCTCTTCCCTTCAGTCTAAATCAAACAATAGCAGGGAGTTAGTAACTACCCACTTCAGTATGTACACTTCTATTTAATCCTTGGTTTTCTCCTAAAGAGAGGCGTTTGGCTTCTCTCTTCTGCCTTCTGCTTCACCTCCTGTTCCCAAGCCCAGAGCCTCTTGTGATTCAGAACAAACCAGCAGCCTCCTGCCAGCCACAGGATGAATGAGTCTGCTGACTGAAAACACTGGGAGAGACGAGCTTACCTAAAGGTCTCTAGAGAGGCTTCCCACCACCTTCCAGATTGCAGAACCATACCTTCCGGAAGAGGAACGGCAATCCATGTAATTGCTTGTGTAATGCTGCCGGGGGTTCTGGGGAGGGAGCTGAACTCCATCCTCGTTGTCTTCCTCCCAGCCAGCATTTCATGCAGTGTTTGCAGCTCTACTAAATGCCCCTCTCATTTTCCATTTACTGGAAATTATTGTCATTCGTAAGAGTGTCTCCTCTTGTTTCTTTTTACCTGTGTTTTTAACATTTTTGATTCCTTTGCTTTCGATGAAAGGAGGAAAGAGGAATGAGAATCATGTGTTGAATCTGTTTAATCAAAAAATTCTTGGATAGTCAGAAACAAACATAATAATAATCTAAAGGCTGTTATAATACTTTATTCTAACCATCCCAAGAATATATGATTACCAATTTGGATATGTTGTTGATTTAAGTGAAATCTAAATCTGGTTGAAGAATTCATGCTATTAAAAACATATCACAGTCCATCATTGATATATTTCCTGTAATTTCCTCCCCTTAAAAGTGCTAGAAAACTAGAGAAAATTGTTTTGGAGTTGTCCAGCATTATTTATTCTTTTCCTATTATATCGCTAATATGAGTACAGTGAAAGTGTATGGAAGCCAAACTTAGTGATGCTGGAGTCCCATCAAAATTATGAAATGGGGAAATCCTTTTAATACTTGGCTGTCCATAGAGCTTAAAGATATTTTCAGTCAAAGGGGAAATGGAAGAGCAAAAGCATAACAAAGAACATCATTAGGTCTCAGCATATACTGGATCTTTTTTCAAAATTGCCTTTTTTTCCTTGATTTCCCCACTAACTGCAGTGCTCCCTCCAACTAAAAATACAGAATGAATCAATCCTCCTCCCCTCTCCTTCCTGAGTCACAGCCCTTTGCAGCATCACAGAAGCATGCAGGTCGAGCCGTCTGCATGAAGACAGCCTGCCAAGAAAGTCAGTAGGAATGGAAAATGAGCTGCTGCCCACTTGCCAGGCCTGATACCTGTGGGACTCTCTCCTCAGAAGACCTGCTATGTCCTGATGCCCTCAACATCTCGGTTTAGACGAACAATGTGTGGTCACTCAAATCTCATCCCTCTTAGATTTTGCCTCAAAATGGGCCCTCCTAGGCATCTCAGAGGTGGCAGCTGATGAATCAGATTGGTTTTATATGGCTTCTACTGTCCAGCCATCAGGTGTGGACCTTATCATTTTCCTATACTTGCTTGGCATTAATATGAGATCAGTAAAGTCACTTAACTGAAGATAGCCAGGGTGATGTTGATTGCATGAAAGAAAACGGATAGAGAGAATGTAGAAATGCATGGATGAGCTGGTACACTATTGGTTTTGGTGGGCAGGGGAAAGGAAAGTAGGAAAGGATACAGAGCAGAAATGGCTATAGATAAATAACTAAAAGTTACTTTTTTGTAGGATTTTCTATCAAAGACTTTCTTCCCACTACCTTTCTGCCTTTCTTGCTCACCCTCGCTCTGTGTCTCTAACTTACAGCCTGGTGACAAATGTGTGAAGGTACCTAGTGCTTTAGATCTAGAGCAATTGCTTTGGTTGGCTTTATCCTGGGGATAGCGCTTTCAACATCAATGAAGACAATAGTAATAGTGCACAAAATGGCTAGAGCATCAACATCAAAGAAAGGTGCAACATCCAGCTTAAAACAAACTTACTCCTTTTTGATGTAGGGGTTGGCATTGAAGGAAGCACTCAGACCACAGATTTTTTAAATGATCAAGAAGCCAAATAACAAATTCTTATAAGATTTTTGAATGCGGTCAGTAAAATGAAAATTTTAAAAGCAAAATAAGAGATAAAACAGAAGAGGCTGATTCAAATGAATCATTTAACATTTACATAGATTTTATTATATCCCAAAGTTCAGAAAAGAGAGAAACTGAATTTAGCTGAATGTGTTTAAAAGCAGTGTGAACCTGGTTTCCCAGGCAGTGCTACCCATAAAGAGAAAGGACAGATAAGCAAATTCAATTTGGAAAATAATGACCCATATGATGAACAGGAGCTCTTGCAACAGGCTTTTGATACAAAACATAGCAAAAGTCTTTGTCACAAAGGCTTAGACTTTTGGAAACCTTCAACATGATAAAAGACTAACTGCTGTTTTGCTTTTGTTGTTGTTGTTTCCCCCCCCTCTTGGGTCTATAAGCTTGCTACATAATAACATACATCATGGTATTTGTTAAGACAGAAATATTATTTCAAGGTAGATTTAGCAACCACATACGCTATATTTGGGAACTGAAGACCCAGAGTCTGTGGAAGGCAAGAAATGAAGATACAGACTGAAATTTGGGGATGAGCTACCTGCTTGGCACTTCAGTAGGAAGAGCTGGCGGTAGTTCACACGGAGACTAGACTAATGGCTTCTCTGCATGATTCAGTTCATTTGGAAGCTATTTGTGGTCCAGTTGATGGATACAGATGAGGCTATCTAAGTAAATCAATTCGGAAGATACTGAGGGAAAGCAGAGGTGGAATATGCGAGGATGAAACTGATGGCCTCTCAAATACATTTTGCTGAGACACAAATTTGAATCAAGGGTTTTATCATGTCGGTGAGCCCAAGGGTTCACTGGGCACATCTTGATTGTTCTTTACCTACTTTTAAATAAACTGCAGCTTTTAAATTAAATCAAGGTTTGGTTCCACTCCAGGAAAACAGCTGGATGATAATTACCTACATTTAGAGAAAAAAAAATGCAATAATGAAATTTCATTTTGCAGCCCGTAGAGGGTAGCTATAGAAAGAAGTTCCTCTTCTCCAGACCAGTGGGAACTAAGGAGAGATTTTACCCTCATCTGAAGAGTGCACTGTGCAGGTCTGACTTAAAATGCTGATGCTCTGGAAAAGACAGAAAGCAGGGGATGGCATGACAGCAGCAAAGCATAGCTGTCTGTTCTCCAGAAAAGCAGGGTGGGTACCCCGCAGTGGGGTGGGCCAGGAGAGGTGGCTTTGGGCGTCTACACTGGTGGTCACAGGAGCAGATGCGCTCAGCAGAAGATTTGATTTGCAAAGTTGCTTCTTCTCCCAGGAGCAGCTTCCAATAAGCCCGATGTCGAGCAGCTGCACGTGGTTCATTATTTAACAGAGATTGATCATCAATTAATTACTGCAATAAAAAAGCAAAACAATTCCAGGTAGATCGTCTTTGGGAGTGATAGAAATCCTCAACCTTTTATTGGAAATGACTCCGAAAATGAAAATCAATAATGGCTTTGGCCGGTAATCAGGACAGAAGGTGAGCTGAAAATAATACTGAATGTTATAGCAGCTTACCCCTCTAAAGTCATGAGTCGTGTTGAAGGTAATAATAGAATTAAGAAAAAAGGAAAAGGGAGGCTATGCATGAATCCAGATGATTTCTCTGTAGTGATAAATGATGATCATGGACGTCAAAGGACAACCAGAGTGTAAACAAAATTTAAAAGGTAATTTTTCAGCCACTTTCAAGATCACATGGGCTTCTGTTACCCACAGGCATGCAAGTTCACAGACCAGACCTTTGCTAGTGAGTCCCTCAACTACCATTCCAGTCTGTAACCCCAAGTTAGTCATTTACTATCTCCAGATCTCAGTACTCCATCATAATACAGGACCCAAAACACACTCTCCATTGATGCTACAAGAGGACTCAAAAGTATTTAATAAATAATAATAATAATAATAATACCCAAGAAGCCTCTCTGATCTCTAAAGCACCACAAAAATTAATAATTGGTTATTATTTCATGATAAATCCCTGTCATTTAATGAGCTTAGTCCCAGTTATTCACCAGTACTGTATTCCAAATCACAGCATTTATAAACAGAATTTGATCATTCACACTACCCTTTGTTTTTCCTATAATAAGCCTTATCAGAATTTGATCATGTCCAAGTTAATGCCCCCCTTTCTTCATTGCCTGTGTTTCATTTACTTTTTTCTCTCTTCATCTATTAATTGCTGAAGATCAGAGTATATTTCAGATTTCTTATCACTGTCCTATAATATTGTGGTAAATAAATTAACAACTCTGAAGACTGCTCATAGTCCAAGTCCTGAATCTTGCAAATATATTATTTTACATGGCAATGAGAACTGATTGAAAGAAAGATCTTGAGATGTGATAATATCTTGAAATACCTGAATGAGCTCACCAGGAGTCTCTGGGAGAGTCAGACTCACATATGGCAATGCACTAAGAGAAGGAGTGATTAGTTATGATGCAATATTACTATGATGCAAGTCCATAAGCCCAGGCATTGAAGAAGCCACTAGAAGCTGTAGATGCATATAGAATGCATCTCTGCTAAAATGTCTGACCCATTTTATATTTCTGACCTCCAAACTGTATGTGGATTTTAAGTCAATGTTTTTAAGTCACCAACTTTGTGGCAACTTGTTGAGAAGCAATAGGAAACTGCTGCAGCTATTGTATGGGCTATATACTATGATGTTGTCAGAGTCAGAAACCAAAAACCAAGATAAGTCAGGGCAGGAAGTCCAACAAATCAAGAATACCTACTGTGATATTTCTATTTCTCGTAATAACTGGAACTTGGAGAAAAACTGAGATTAATGATGTCTCTCTATTATGAACTTCAAGTTATTCAAAACTTTCATTTCATTTTCTTCTTTTGGAGAGCTCCCATTTGTAACTGGCAGCATATACCATTTAACTTTTCCAACAACTCAGGAGGTAAATATGACTAATATCACCCTTGGTGCTGAGACAGGAGGGACAATTTATCTAAACCACATAAATTTATGACTATTATATACCTGCTATAGTCCTAATTATTATTATTTGTATTTATACTTTTAATTTTATTTTTAATTTTATTTTTAACTTGATTATATATATGTTTTTTACATCATCATATATGGAGGTTCTCCCACCACACTGTCAATTGTAAACCATCACCTTAATCTCTAGTGCCCATCCCTCCCCTGATTTTAACCCCCAGCCACTCCATCCCTTGCTCTATGCTTCAGTACTGCTAACAGGATTTTAGTTTTAAGTTGTATTTGTCCTTTCGTTTGTTTGTTTTCCCTATATCCTGCGTATAGGTGAGATCATCCAGTATTTCTTTTTCATTCTGGTAAAACCCTAAATATAGCAGCTTGACATCATAGCCATAATGTCAGTGAAATCCTTGTCTTCATGAATCCCCTTATTTATTGCATCCCCAGCATCTAGCACAGCAAGTGCTATAAAGGAAATAATTTTCTAGTGGAGTAAACCAATGATACTGCTATTTTGTGGCTACTTCTGAGATGGAAGCATAGATAATTCAGTTAGTTTGTGGTCCCTACTATAGCATCCCACCTAGTAAGTATCAAACACCCCTTCACATGCAACCCCATGGCCTTTTGCAAGTCTAAAAAGACTTCTGTTAAGATTACTTTTTTAAATGAATCACCTAACTTGTAAGAAAATGTAGCTATTTAGTTTAAAGTGGATTAGTCAGAAATCACTATTAAGTTAAATAATGCAATAAGAATGATTCCAAAAAGAAAATAAACTCACAGTTTCTTCAACAGTGTGATAAGAAATTCACAGGAGTAAAATATTTAATCCAAATCATTCAATAAAAGTGGAATTCCTCCTGAAAGTCAGGCTACATTTTTGTTGGATTAACTGGACAGATTCCACAACATTTGTCTAAGCCATTATCTGGAAAATCACTTTCAACTCTAATACAATGAAAATATATTATCCATGCTAATAACAATGTCCCATCTGTTTAAGCACTTTACTACCTACTGAAAGCTGTACCTGCAGAGAACCTTATGGCTCTGAATTAAAAAACAGTTACAAGTTGAATGCATGTGGCAGTAGGACTTTGTAAACAGACCCACAAGCTTCTTTTTAAAGGACTGGTATGGCACTGCAAATCCAGAATCAACCTTTCAAAATAAACTACCCTGAACTAGTCAGGGGGAAATTTTACAGAACCACAAACCATCTCTAGCCAATGAGAAGTGACTCTTCCATTTCGAAGATACTTCAGTGTGACCTTTTCTTCAAGGTTGAAAGCTATCTGATATAAATACCCAAAAGATAAGCAAACAGTACAACCCAAAATAAAGACCATTATAAGCAAGCATTTAAATCTCAACAAAATTAGGGCATTTATCAATTCATCTAATTAATTGAGGAATGCAAAAACTTGAATAAAAAGATGAAAATTCCAGGACCTTGTTTTAGTTCCAAATCATTTTAAGCAGGACAGATTTTTTTTTCTCATTAAGTAGAGATAATGGGACTGAACTACTCCATTTTGTAACAAACTAGAATTAAACTAACCAAGAATTTCTAAGGGACAAGTTAACTAAATGATTAAGTAATAATGAAGTCCAAAATAACTAAATGCTTCCAAATATCAAAATGTTATATCCTTTTATAGGAAAAATAGAGTCTACATGGAAATACTGGGTAAATAATAAATGCATTATATATTATTCATATTATTTATGGATTTTGAAATAATACTTTCAATTAATTGAGATAATATTTTCAATTTACTAGCATATTGAATAAGCAGAGTGATTTTTTATAATATTTGTGATAGGTAAGTTTCAAATCATCTTCATTTTACAGTTGAGAAGGTAAAAACTTAACATGTCTTAGTTATTATCTAAAGTCACATAAAATTCAGGAGACAGAGAATTTTGATTCTAAAACTAGTATATCTTAATTTTTATGACACAATTTCCTCTGATTCTGTCATATTTACATTTATCATGATGCATTTATCAGTATGGATCTTAAATAAATTACCGATATATAATATTCCCTCATCAAAGAATAAAAATAAGCTGCAATTTTGCAAGGAATACAAACATCAATTTCAAAACCATTCTAGGACCTTTTTGAATATAACAAAGTTGGTGAGTCGGATGCCAATACTCCTTAGAGTCGAGTCTAACCAAAGTAATTTTCCAAAGTTAACTAAAAGAAATCAGTAGAAAGGTGATAAACCAAACTGCTTATTCAGTGTCCAGTAACTAAACATATCTAAACATATTTACACACATGCGGTAACTTTCAATGATGTGAATGTGGGTTTTTGTTTTTTTTTTTCATGATTGAGGTAACACTGGCTTACAACACTTATATGATTTAGGAAATAAATTCACACTTCCTCTGATGTGTATTACCAGACCACCCCCACCTCCAAAGCACCCTGGGTCATCAGCCCCACTTTACCCAATGCCCATCTTCCCTCACCCACTGATAACCTCAATTCCACACCCACATGTTTAGGTTTGTTCTTTTTAGTTGCGTCAGTTTGGTTGCCTTTGTCCTTCTATATTCCACTGGAATGAAATCCTCTAGTATCTGTCCTTTTTCTTCTGACTTATTTTAGTTAGCACTATCCCTTCCAGCTCCATCATGTTCTTACAAATGGCAAGAGTTCATCCTTTTTTTTTTCTTATAGTTGAATAATATTCCACTGTGTATACATACTAGATTGTCTTAATCCATAGTACTGCTTATGGACATTTAGGTTATTTTCATAACTTGACTATTGTAAAATAGAATTTTAATGAACATAGGCTTGCAAATTAATGATTTTTGTATTCTTTAGGTAGATACCTAGGAGGGAACTTGTTGGATCATATAGTAGAATTTTTTAGAAATATTTTTAAAAATCTTATAATGCATATATTGTTTTTTTCTTAGGTAAATGCAACTCAACTTAGCCAACAGAAAGTACATGTTTATTGCAAGGTAGCCTAAGGTTGTTTAAATAATCATTAGCTATGAATAGAATGTACTATCCACAGAGAACTTTTCAACACTGGGAAATAGATAGGTAGGTGGAACTCTTCCTAATTTATGGGACCCCTTTTAGAGATGTTAGTGAGTTAACAGAAAGTTATAAGAGCTGGAGGTATAACACAAATCTAGATCTTCATATTTGTCTGCTGAACATCATTTTCCAATTTCCAGGAACATTGTGTGGTCTCAATCATAACCTTTCAAAGGCTTTGATGGATAGGGCTTATTTCTGAGATGAAAATTAAAGTGACAAAGGTTTAAAGTGACATCATGTACTCTATAGTTAATTACAACTTTTAGTCCAAACTAAAGAAATATGTGACATCGATTCCATCTTATTTCAAAAACATTTCTAACTTTACCATAAATATCTCATAACTCTGGTCTGTTAAATCATATATACTTTTTTAAATGATCAAGGGAATTTTCAAAAACCTACTGGAACACCGATGAAATATGTAACAGTAAAGAACTGTTGACCCAAGTCCAATAAAAAATAATTTAATATAGAGGAAAAAAGAAAGAAATGGCAAAGTAATTCATGGGTAGTTCTAATTTAGATATAAATGAAATTGTTTCAAAGAAAAGAAACTTTTGCCACTTATTGAGAATAAGTGGCAAAAGCAAATTTTGGATAAATTTAAAGGTTCTGTACAAGAGCATTTAAATCCATCCACAATTGGTTGATTTTACTTAAGCACTTATTACATACCTGTTAGATTTAACTATTGTCTATCCCCATCCTGCTGGGAAAATTGAAGGTGAAATGTTAACACAGTTGGTACACAGCTATGCCAGTGGCAGAGAAAAGACGTCAATGTTAAAGGATGGGGGTGACCCATCCAACACCATCCATGGGCTATGTCACTGCAAGAATACTTGCAGTCAGTATAAACCTTTCCTCACCTCTACTCCAAGCAAATTTAGGCTAAAGAGTCCTTGGTTTATGTATAAATGCAACAATCTATATAGAGTGAAGGGATTTTTTTTTTTTTTTAGACTAGGCCTCGCTATTTTGCCTGTGGAACTGCAGACTCTTGTTGCCCAGGGTACCACAGACTCAATCCCCAGCCTCAGCTTCCCAGGGAGCTGGGATTACAGGTGTGCACTACCACACCCAGCTATTTTTTTTGGAACTAGGTCTCTCTATGGGCCCCCAGCGGGACTCGAACCATGATCACTAGCCCCTGCCACTTCATAGGCTGAAGCTTACAGACACGAGCCACCGTGCCCAGCTGAGGGAAGGGATTTAAAGCAAGAAATGGTATTTTAGGTCAGAAGGAAGAAGAAAGGGTTAATTGTGATATCAAATGCCATGGAGCTCAAGTGGAGAGAGGCAGTCATAGTCTAATTTACTAATTAGTCTTTGATTCTAGGTGGAGTCTTTTGAACAGAGTAGTGTGACCAGTAGTGGCTGCAATCTGTGGAGAGCCAGCAGAAGATGTGGAATTTGCTTTTTAAAAAAAATAATGAATATCTATGGTCAGCTCTTAAGGGGTGGTTCTGATTTGGAGTTTCTCTTGAGGTTGGTGGAAAGCATGAATTGGCCAGCGGTCATCCGAAATCTTCACTGGGTCCAGGATGTCTGTTTTCAGGAGAAGTGACTTATAGACTTGTTGACCTGTTAGACTCAGTTATTAGCTTTATGAACCTCTAATAAATAGACCAGGGTAGGCATGATGCTATATGATACCTCAGATGAGGTCATAAACTATGCAAGCCTTTCTCCTTGTCCTCTCTCTCCAGATCACTCACTCTGTGCAAAGCATTCTGACATGTTATAAGGTGACACATGTAGTTCAGTGGGAAAGTTCAAGAAGTTTTTATTAGAGGAGTGAGAGAAGGGCTTTTTGAGAACATTTATTTATTATGCCCTATATTTTTTTCATGGAATAGGGACAAAGTTATCTGTTGAGAGTTAAGGATCATGGAGTTGGGATTCAGAAGCCAGAGATAGGTTGGGAACTAAAGGGGAGAAGGAAGCTGCACCTCACAAGGTTAGTAAAATTCCTATCAAGACAGCAAGGAGGGCTCTGGGCTTATTTCTCCAACACTGGATGTAAGGATTCAGAGCATCTATGCTTCAGCGTCTCTTGATGCACTAATTAGTAGGTTTCCCCTAGAAGCAGGAGTTGCTTTGCTCTAAGTGCCTCAGGATTTCTTTTCCATTAAAGTTATATTAGCTCCAGTGTGAATGCAAAAGGTCTGAGATGCACAATTCCCAGACAGCGAGAGCACAGTCTGACAGGCATATATGTAATAGAGGGCAGCATCCATCTGATGCTATAAAAAATAAATGTACACACCAATCTCTCCAGAAAGCCAAATGAGGTTTTCAATGTGAATGGATGGGGTTACAGACACTCTTTTTTAAATGAGGAGAAGAATCCATTTAAAACAATTTTATTAGACCTATTTGATCTCAGAACTCTCCTAGTGTAAGTGCATTCATTCATTCATACCAATTAGCAGGTCCTAACTTGGGTAAGTGTGATGCATGCCACAGCTCCTGAATTGTCTTTAAGCTGCCCTTGGAAGTGCACCAAAGCACTCCAAAGACTCAAAATGAAATTAAATTGTCTTCAAGCTACAGAGCAGAGCAAAGTATGAGCTAGGCAATCCCTGTTAATACAGCCTATTCTTTTAAACACAAGCCTGGACTCGAATTGTATAATACAGATTTTCTTACCATTTACAACAGGATCTGCAGCTACTTAAAGGTAACTTTAGTCCTTGAGTCCAGGAATAAATACTTTTTTCCCCCTTATATGATTACCTTATGCCATCATCTGGGGACTACAAACCTCTATCAATCAGAGCATTGCACCACACAGCCTGCCCTTCTCCTCCCCCTTGAAAACCTGCCATGAATGACATCAAGTCACCATTCCCCTCTGTCCACCAGATAATGAGCTGGCACATGGAGGAAAGATCGATGTCAAACAGAAGGGGAAGATAGTTTTGAAGCTATCACTTTCAGTTGCCATTTGATTCGACTTGCAGAAATCAATCCCCTCCTCCTTGACAAGTCTGAATGTGTTATCACCACAGCTCCCGTTCACCGGATAACCAAGTGTTCCCTTTCACTCAGAACATCTTCCTCCCAAGTCAAGTGCAAATGGAATATATTTACAGTGGGAGAGAGGACAGGGAGAACACAGAAGTCATGTATCGCACGTATGAAAATGAGATATGCACAGTGTCTGTATGTGCACATATGGCACCAGACGCCACCCACATGCGTGCCAAGTGGCTGCAGAATCCACTGCATCACTAGTTATTCCTAAAATGTTTATTCCATGTAATTGGAGACTAAAAGCAACTGCAACTGGTCACATCGTTGAATGGTGTGATCACAGACAGACCCATTTCACTGTAAGTGAGCTAGTCAGGCTTTGTCCTCCACTAGCCTATATATCCAGCATCTGGGATATTGTACAACCCAGTGGGTGGCCATTTGTGTGAGTGTGCACACATGGGTCTGTAAGAGAGGGGATTAAGGGGTGCAGAGAGCATGAATGGGAGGAGTGCATGAACACAGAATGAGAGAGCGTAAGAGACACCAGAGAGAAAGCCCAAAGGAAGAGTTTAAAGATTCCTGGGGGAATGGGAGGCTTGCTTGTCTCTTGGAACACCACCCCTCAGGCCATAGCCCTGCTTTGACTCTTCCTGGTGTGTCTGTGCAACTGCTAAAGCCAATCAAGAACCAACACAGATTGGTGAACCTGATGCTGGCATGGCAGGGGGCATAACAAATAGCCCAGCAGCCCTACAGCTGGCAACAAGGATTGGTTAGATGTTAGCCAGCTTTGAATGCACTGTGCTATGCCAAGGAGGACAAACATCCTAATATGTTTCAATTTATGCTAAAGTTTTATATTTTAGGTAAGGAAACATAATATGCCACACAAAATAACGACAGCATAAGCCAGCACCCTAACTCCTGAACATGGCAGGCATTAATGAGCATTAGACTCCAATCACATTGGGAAGGCTCACAGCTATAGAAGCTGAGGTACAAGCCAGGAAGGAAGAGATCTGCTCTCACGGAACCCCTGTTTCTAAAGACACAGCAAAGTATAGTGGTAGAAGACCAAGGTACACACTAGGGAGCGCCCCCAAAAGTATAATTAGAAAAGAGACTAACTCATGTCAAACAGAGGACAATACTTGAACCAGGAGAATGTCAGAGTGAAATGTTCAACAAAGCATAAAATAAAGAGACAGGAAGAAAGAATGATTCGTGGCTATAGAACATCACAATTCAAAAGCACTTAGAAAGGGCTAGGATGACAATGAAGGCAAATTATATCTTGTGGTTGCATTGCAAATTAGCTACCATCATCCCACACTTGTCGAGTCAAGGTTTGCCCTTCCTATTCTTAAAGTTCTTTGTTCCCATCTAGGACAAGGAACTGTGCGTGCCCACACACAGACTCCTTTCAGTCATCTCCCGTGAGCCTCACTTGTGAGGGGTTCCCACTCTAGGATCACGGGAGGGACCATGCACAGAACATCTGGCACTGGGAAGATGGGCTCAATAGCAGCTGATGAGCGAGTGACACTCTCGGGCCAGGGAAAGGAGATGCCACATGTGCTGCAGGATCACATGGAAACCTGCTCTGGAAGTAGGTATGTGGGAGGCAGACTTTGTAGTATCAAGCAGGAGGATATGGTTGGCTTATTTGAATAACCCCATGGACTGGCAGGAAACTGAAACCAACTACTCAGCCATAGTCAGGAACATGATCCGTTTCCCATGATGAGAAGGTTGTTGATATCCACAGGACAAGAATTGTAGGTAGACCCTTTGTGAGGCCTCCTGGCTTTACCAGCTGTCAAGGCAATACATCATATAGACTTAAATGTTCAGCCTTACACCACCTACCTCAAGAAGATCCCAAAAGTCGGCCAGTGGCCCACTTCTGTTCTTCCATTTGGAGTCTCCCTGTTTCTGAACTCTGTGTTGGGAATGCAGAACTTGTCCCACAAAGGAAAACCATCTACCTGATTGTCTATCTCTCTACATTCACAGTTTCCAGGAGGGTAAAAAAAGCAATTAAACTTTTGGCTTCAAGTAGTTTGTCTCCTGCTTTCAAGGCTATGTGGGGAGCAGAAATAGAGAAACGTAGGCTGCAGAGTCAACACAGTTTTTAATTAAGTAGGGTAGGTGATAAAGGCAACAAACATTTGAGAATAAGATTTGGAGTATGTGTTGTCAAGAAATCGCCTGCAAGATGCTGGTACTTATTGCTATTTTTAAAATATATCTTGAAAAATTCTCACATACCTAGACAGTATTAAAGAAGATGGAAAGTAAATTGATGACCATTGATTTACTCCTTGGATAATATGTTATTCAAAAAAAAAGGATAAAACTGATCGAACAGTGTGAGAAATGGTCTACTTTTAGTGTCTGTGATGCATTGATTCTTCTACTTGTCTCTATTGTATTTGTATTCGGGAATAATTCCCCATGGTGTCTTTTTGAATTTATTAAGTTTACCTTTTAAAGATCTCACACATGTTACAAGATTATTTTTAGAATGTTATTCTTATAACATGGCATCCTTTTTATACTAAAAATAAAATGCTATCACTGTAAAACAAAATTTTAGACGTTCCCCCAAATTCACTTATTCCCTCAAGCAGAAATGAGTATGTTATCATATGATATTTAAAATGGTCCATGATTCCTTTAGTATAGCATTTACCACACAGTATAGTGATTATCCATTTATAAGTCATGTTTCCCTTTAGGAGATGAAATATTTAAGGTAAGGCTTAGCCTCTATTGTTCTATATATGAATATCCCAGTCACTCAAACTAACACTTCATAGTCTCAATAGGTTTTGTAGAATGGGTAAATGAATTACTGAATTACTGAATGACATCCCCTTAAATTTTGAATCTTATGCAAATGACTAGCTAGTTTTCCACTGAACTATACATGTGATTCTTAAGTTATCCAAAACATCAGTTTCCACTCCCTGAAGACTTCTTACCTGGTACTTCTATCTCAGGAAATGACAACATCACAAACAGTTGGTATGACCCAAAGCATGAAGCCAACTGGGGAGTACTGACCCCCAACACTTCCAACCAGCCCAACAACACACCCTGTCCACACCTAGCATCTACACCCCATATCCATTCACCCACCTAGAGTCTACAACCCATATCATTCACCCACCTCCACTTCTGTTCCCATCAGCACAACATTCCCTACCATTATTGCTTACCTGATAGTTTCATTCCCAAACTTACCTCAGTTTGTTCTTGGCATAGCATTTAGGGTGATATTTTTAAAATATCACTCATATGTCACTTTTCCGCTTGACACCCTCCATGAGATTCCCATCTCTCCTACACTAAAGGACCTTGACCTAAAGGTCCTTCTTACTTCATTTCCCTCCACCGTATTTCCCTTGATCTGTTTCTTATACTGGCCTCTGAGAATCTCAGCCAGGGCCAGCTCATTGTGATGTTGTTTCATCTATGAGGTGTTCCTTTGTATGAGTTATTTGTTCTCTAACTATGCTCATGACAAGTTTCTTTTATCATGTAAGGGTCAGTTTAAATTCTATCACCTTACTGATCCCTCTCTGATATTCATCAAAATATCGATCACTCTTTCATGTCATCTGGCTGTATTTCTAAAATAGTTATAGTGATCTGAAATTTTCTTGTTTATTAACCTGTGCTGGTCTTTATTGTTCACCGGTAAATATCCACGATTTTAAACAGAGCCTGGCACACAAAGAACCTCCAGTAAATTATGTTTGGGAACAAATAGGTCCATGAAGGCATTCAGAAACTGAATTGATGAATATATAAATAAGTTTGTGAATAAAAACATGAATAAAGCAATCTTATTTCTTGACATTCATATTATCTTGACTATATCAGTTCTATTATGAAAGAGTATGTATTACTATTCATGAGTTATCCAATTCCATAAGCTATATATGGCAGAGATAAGTTTATGATGCCTGATAAAAACAAATCTTATATACCTAGTTATACTTACATTAAAGAACCCCTTTGATATATGTACCCCACTACAATGATTCATCATTAAATTTGAAAATCTTGTTTAATTAGCTTTATTCCTTTATGTCTTTCTTTGTGCCTTTTATAAGTCTCTAACACTAGAGAGATCATTATCCTTTTTCCAATTTTCTCAGAAACAATACTGTAATTTGAGCAATATTAGAAAGTAATTTTAGATTATCTGAACAGTTTTATATTTATTAAAGAAATTTAATTTCAAGTTAAAATCCTCCCACAATGGATAATTCAGGTATACTCTAAAATAACTTTGCTTACTAAGTATACCAACTATGTAAAAAAAGAGACAATAAAAATTGTATGCAAATTTGCCAGAAAATTGTAGAGGAGGAAAAGATGTCTACCTCTTTTATGATATTAGATCCTAATATCAAAATCAGGCAAAGATATTTTTAAAAAAGAAACCTACAATATTTTTATGAAAAAGAAAACCAAAATTCCCTAATAAAATGTTAGAAAATTGAATCTAATAATATATCAAATGTATACTACATCATGAAAATTTAGGGTTTATTTTAGGGCTTATCTGAAAAGTATTCTGTTACTATAGGGAATTACATTGATTTGTACACTTCAAAACAAATCAATGTAATTCCCTATAGTAATAGAATATAAAGGGAAAATATGATCTCATTTGATACAGACAAATGTCAAAATCAACATATGTCACTCATTAAAACACCTCTCAGCAAACTAGGATTTTTTTTTTGTTTTGTTTTGTAAAGGGTATCCATAAAAAGGTACATCTAATATCATTCTTAATACTTAAAGACTTAAATAGTACTTTTCAGACTTAAATCAATTACTAAGATCAGAAACAAAGCAAAGATATCCATTGTCAGCAGTTCTAACATTGTACTATAAGTTCTAGCCAGAGCAATAAGTCAAGAACAAAAGTAAAAGTGCCCAAGAAATAGTTTCATGTTAGTCTGGTATTAACATGAAAACAGCTCAATGTGAAAAAACAGGTCACAGTCATACACATATATGATCTTTTCAATTTTCAACAAAGGAGAAATGAAAAAAGGATTATGCTTTCAACAGGTCTTATTGCAATCACTGGATTTTCCTACACACAAAAGAACTGATTCATACCTTATACCATAAACTAGCATTAACTCAAATTTGGCTATCAATGAAAATGTGAAATCCAAAACTAGAAAATCTCCTAAAGAAAATGTAAATATAGGAGAAAATATAATGTGCCTCTGGGTCAGTGAACAAAGGGAAAACATCTCAGGAATAGTGTTTCTTACTTTTCAGTGGAGAGTTAATATGGGGCCAATATATTCTCTCCTAATCAATTTACATATTTCAATAACAGAAGTAGATCATTAGCAACATTTGGGTTGAGCATCAGTAAAGAATTTTGCACTGAGGTTGAACAAGATTTCCTAGTATTTTAAATTTTTCATTGCTATCATTGGGCTACAGTCAGTTTTACATACATTAAATAAAGAGGAAAAAAATCAAGAATTAATTAACTGTGCAGATGAAAGCCTATTGTTTTCCAAAAGATTTTACCTGGATGGTATCTTAGTTTTTAATTTTTTTTATCTCTGTTCTTTGTATTCACTAAAAATTCCTGACTCCTTTTCAAATTATATCCATGTTAGAATCGTTTAGTTCATAGTTCTCCCAATGGTAATCAGTACAGCAAACAATATGGTAAAGTATATATATAGAAATATAATAACGATCCAATAATATTTATGAGAAAGCACATATAACTCTTTTCCAAATTTTAAAGAATACACTAAAATAGGGGTTCCAACATCACTGAGAAGCTAGCCATCTGGTGGTAAAAAAGACACTGTTACAGATTGATAACCATGGGGCATAAGAGCCTAAGAAAAAAAAGGCCAGGCACGGTGGCACGTGTCTGTAAACAGCAGCCTAGGAAGTCCCAGTGGAGGCCAGGGATCGTGGTTCGAGTTCTGCTTGGGACAACGAACCTAGACCTAGTTCCAAAAAAATAACTGGGCGTGGTGGCACGTGCCTGTAATCCCAGCTACCTGGGAAACGGAGGTTGGGGATTGCTTGAGTCTGTGGTGCCCGGGCAACATGAGCCTATGGTTTCACAGGCAAAAATAGCAAGACCTAGTCAAAAAAAATAAAAAATCCTAAGAAAATAGAGAACAGCTAGTCATGTTTAGCTATAAGAAGGCAGGTGGTTCCAATTGTAGAAATAAGCAGGGTCTGTAGGGCAGTCAGAAAATGGGAATGGGGGGTGGTGCTAACAAACAGACACCTAAAGACATAGCTTTATGTCTACAATCCCTAAAAATTAGATGTTTGGACAAACGACAAGGATTGTGGCTCATTTTATAGAACCAAAATATTCAAGAATGGATGGTCAGAAAGTTGAGGGCATTCATGCAAATACAGATCATGACCCTTTGCCACTTTCTAGATCTGAGCCAGGTTTTAGACCCAGACCGCAATGATGAAAGGGAAGTCCAGCTCATTAGGAGAACACTGCAGCACCATTAGATGTGTACATTATAATTATTCCCTTTGATCTTTCTCCAAAAGTAATTTTGGTCATTGATGCAAAGTAACTGCACTGGGAAAGGAAGAATACCCAGATGCTTGGAAAATCAAAAGTGGGTGCAATTTGAGTTGATAGTGTTACTTGCAAACGTGAAGCGAAATTATGTTCTCATTAGAACAATGCATGGGGACCAACTAACAAAATTTGAAGCTAGGTTCAACTCACCAGGGGTTCATTGAATTTATGGGTCTATGCTGAAGTCATTTTCCAATTATCAAAAGAATATTAAAATATATTTGCTAGTTGGAAGAATTGGCACATGAGTTCCTTTTTCTGTGGGCAGAGATATCAGAATTCAAAGTCAAGAAGACTTCGAAAACTCTTCCTGGAGATTGGCAGAGATTTGTGCCACTCTATATAATCTAATGATGCAGAAGTGATGCTTCTGATCATATTTCCAAAAAGTGCTTTGTTTCTCTTTAAAAAAAAAAAAAACAAAACTATTAGACAAATTCTGGTGAATTACATTAGACTACTTTGAACTTCTCCAAGTTGTATATTTTCTGTTAAGGATGCAGTAAAAGTTACTAAAATAGATTAATACAGTCCATATTTTATGGAGCTTTGAGCAATACACATAGTCAAATCAATATTTTCATAAATGGAAAAATGCAGCAGCCCTATCCGACAGGGGAATGTAGACCCCATATATATATTAATATCACCACATTATATATTTAACACACACTAATTATTTTGGGCAGGGGCAATTGTATTATTGAGGTTACAATTGGTTTATAATACTGTAGATGATTTAGGGGGATAGGTTTAGCCTCCTTCTGATGTATGTAACCACCCAAATCTAGAAATGGTTTTTCTCCTTCTGACTTATTTCACTTAACATAATCCCCTTCAAATCCTTTCACGTTGTCCCAAATGGCAATATTTCCTTTTTAATGACAGAATAGTATTCCATGTGCATGTATAACAAATCCTCTTTATGTACTCATCTGCTGTAAGTCATGTGGATTATTTTTATAACATGATATTGTAAATAGTGCTGCAACGAATATCCAGTATTTTTTCTTCTCTGTAGCTACTTATTCCTTCAATATCTTTCTTCATCTCTTCAAAGATAATTTATATTGTTAATTTTTCATCTAGTTAATGAATCCTGCTTTGTTCTCATATACACTATTGACTGTATTATCTTTTTTCTGTAGTGATTATCTTACTCAGAAGATTTCTTTCACTTCGCTGTGCTCCACTTCCCCTGATTGGACCAATTCAACAAGTAGCTGACAATGAGTTTGGGAGTAAATACCTAAAACAATCTAGACTTTTCGTAGATAGTTCATAAAGTTAGGACTGGGGAACAAAAGTGCCTCATGGTAGACAAAATCTACCACATGAGGAAATTCCTCACATGTCACCAGTTTCATCTTACTGAAATATAATCTTCTTACTTTTAGATCTAGAAAAAGAGTTAAGGAAAAATAACAAATGACTTTGATGAGTCAAAGCTCTATACTTTTTGTTAAATGCACCTCATCCCAGCTTATGACACCTTTCCACCCTAAACTGCTATGACAGTGGTTCTTTACCTTAGATGAGTTCCTGGCTGTGTAATAATCTTCCCAAGCAAACACAGTTGGAAAGCAGGGAGCACAGATATATCATAACTAAAAGTCTGGTCTTTATCTCACTTTCTATTATTGTACCTGATCCTCTTCCACTTTGGGGGCACAGTTACTCTGTTACACTGGAATATGATCTACTTCTATTACCCAAGTTTGTTTCATAGTAAATGTATACTTCTACCAAATGAAAATATGAATATTTTAAAAGTCTGTAATGCAAATATTCCTAGACATATCAATCTCCTTAGTGCTTTTGGTATTTCTAGGTTTGAACTAGAGAGGGAGGAAGAGCAGTTCCTTGGTTTGTCCCGTGTAATATGATTTGATGAGAAACATTGGGACATATTCCTTCACCACCATATTTCTGAAAATAAATGTACTTAAATGGCACCATTTTATGTGATTTTTCAGTTTTCTCTCTAAAAATGGCATGGCAGTAATTGATGTACTTTAGTTAATAGAAATAAGTACCCCAAAAAGCAACCTGGAACTAATTAAGCACAAGGTAACTCAAGCTTTAATTCTGGCACTATTTCAATTTTCAGTTCTTTGTTTATGATTCATATAATAGTTTGCTTTAGACAAATTAATTAGTTGTATGTGTCAAGCTAGTTAAATGCATGCTAAATATTTTCCCAAGAGAACTAACTTGAAACTGGGTGCTATTAAAACCTTCAAATGAACAAAATCTGTTTTTAACAAGTCACACATTATTAATTGGAACTGGATAGTGAGGCATATTTTTGGATGCTTGCCGAGAATAATTATAGACCTTTTTTTTTTTTTAATTTCAAAGACAAGTTAATTCTAGATCACTATGGACAAAGTCTGGAAATGTGGCCCTAAACTAGTCACCCATCTGACCATTTTGGAATGGGGTGAAAAAGCACTTGGGGTTCTGGGATCATTCTTATAGTGTTATTGATATATATTGGGAAATATTTACCCAATGTGTTCACTTTATGTAAGAAATTTGACATCCATAAAAATAATATCATTGTCCCAAAGTCACATAGCTCACTGGTAGCATAGTCAGAATTATGAAATAAATTTGTATTTTTGCCATGATTAACCATAGCTATAATCACTTCATATTTATGTAAGTTTTATTCTACAACATCCTATGTTAAGTCTGAATGGTGGTATTTTTTTAATGTGGGTAAAACACCTGTGATTTTATAAAAAGATATGTTTCTGAATAATTGAGTTATTGTCCAGAAAGTCTCATTGTCCTCTACGTGGATTATCTATGCCCCCTGCCTCCCCAACCCCTAGTTAGTTCTTGATTCAATCCACTAACTCTTTGACCCCCCTTTTCTTCTTTAAAGAGTAATATTGCCTTCAAGAAACACCTGGTGGAACTCTTGTTCAGTGTGTTCTCTCCTAACCCCTAACTCAACTAAGTTATATCTCATTCTCTCTTTCAAGCATTTAAATTTTGAGAAGCAGGATGAATGAGCAGGAAAAATGACGAGCTGAAGCATGTTCATTTGGGTGGTTATTATCTGGACAGTTAGAAACTTCTTGAGTCTTCCCTTTGTGGGAGTTCGATTTCCTAATCTTTCCATCATCTTTCTAATTAATTTTTCCATTGCTCTTCTCATCATTCAGGGAGCTTAATGGCCTCTATTCTCTGCATGAGTTAGCTAGAATCAGTTTCTCTTACTCATGACCACTGGGATCTAACTGATAAATGTCCATCTCTGAGCTTGAGGCAGTATGCCACCTTCCCCAGCTCAAGATATGTGGTCAGGAGTGGTAGTGTTCCCAGGAAGATCTGAACTTGCACCCTGCATTGTCCTACTGTTACATTTGCTTCATCTTCTATTAAAAAAAAAAGAGTTGACATGACATAAAATTTTCACTTATTAGCAAAAACTATTGATGATTGATGGAGGTACTTAGGTCATATACTGGCTGGACGCAGTATTCAAATGAAAGGAAGTCATCATGTTTGAAGTTCCAGAGAAAGTAAAGGAGACTAAGGAGACAGTCTAAAGAGGACTCAGAGAATAAATGCCTTAGCCCTGGAGGGATGTAATGCAATCTGCTTTTACTACTGAGGTTTTAAAATTTGGATTCTATAATGATACATATATACACACACACACACACACACACACACACACACACACACATATATATATATATTTATCAAAACAAATAATAGACTAACTATGCGCATAACCAGGGTTATTATTAAGTAAGTCTAGGCTGATCTGGGGACAGCGTAAAAACTACAGTCATCCCACTAAAAGTGCTTAGCAATTATTTTACATGTTGGGAGAAGCTGGTACAGGAGATGTAGACTGCAGTGTGCAAATACTGGAAAATGAACAATGTTTTGGGAAAGGGTCAGCTAAGCATCCATTCTAATTGAAGACATTGAATGGCAATGAGAAAAGGAGAAGAAAAGAAGAAACTAAGATGACAGATCCCAAGAACCTACTATATGTCAGAAATATTTAATTACATTAATCAACACACTTATCCTAATTGTCCTGTGGGATAGATACTACCTTCATTTTATAGTTAAAGAGATTAGGACTAGAAGATTAAATTCCCTACATCAAAAAACTTGTGACTAGAAGATCCTTTCTGGATCTGTAACTGTCTGATTCCAAATTCCACACTTACTCTACAGCTAAGGTTTTTGCTGCTACTCAACAAGTACTTCTATTGCCACTGGACATGATTCTTAGGGCATAAGTAGAAAAATTTCATGAAGTGTGAGTGAATATTTGGTTCAAAATTTCACACAATAGAATGCACCTTTCTTCAGTGTGTCTTCATTGCTTCTTAAGTTTCGTTCTTGTACTTGTCTTTGATATACTCTGAATTCTTGAGCAGTCTTTCTCTTTTCATTCTTATCAAATTGAAAAAAAAAAACCTTTTTATTTAAAATTAGTTGATTGCAGTGTCTGCAGGGTAGTTTCTCTAACAAACTATAATTAGTTCCACTTGCAGAATATACTCATGATTCACCTACATTTTACTTAAATCAACACAGACTTAAAAACCAAGTCCTCAGATCAGTGGAAGATTGCTGCAGAAGAGATTTAAATATGCTTGTCACTTAATTACACTTACCTCTGAAAATATAATCAAAGGAAAACCCTATCATTTTCCTTAACTTTTATTTTAAACAAATTTCCTACTCTCTTCAGTATATAACACAGGGTTAAGAGAGATGGACAAAGATGAATGATATACCCATCTGATGCAAGATTTTTAGCATGATGATATCTTGGTTTTCTCATCCTTAAAGTAGGTGCTTAGGGTAAAAGGTGTCAATATGTGAAAAATATTGTTATTATATGTGGCAGAATACCACTTTCTAAGAATTCTTTATTATTGTTTAAATTGTGAATGTGTTAACACAAGGTTTCTGATTCTCCTTCCTTGGGTTAACCCACTTTAGGGCCCTGACAAGGGTAAGAGTAACTGGACTCCACTTTTTCTACCTTCACTGAACTGTTCTTGTGAATTCATTGTGAAACCTTAATACCTGAGGCAACATATTTAATGGTCACCAAAATATGACAAACAGCATGAAAGTGCAAATATGGAATAAGTTAAATAGAAAGATAACACATGAACCCATATAAAAGATTCATATGTATTAAATAAATAAATAAAATTTCCATCTGCAGAGATAAAATGTTAAATGAGTCTTTAAAAACAATTCCATACTCTTATCCATTGTCCACATCAGAAGATGCTAGATGATAAAAGGACACACCAGCAAAATACAAGTTCGCCTGGACAGGAGACCCTTGATCATTCTATTAGCCGACTTTGAAGTCATTTAATACAAAGCACATACACTGTCTATAGATATAGCCTATGGTTGGAAATATTCCCATAAAATTGACTTTGCTCATACCAAGGGAAATGGTGTGGTCATGGATCAAACAGTCCTAAAAAATTCGGTCAGATATTTAGCATCTCTATCTGCTCTCACTATCTTCAAAATATCATCCAGGCAAAGTCTCAATCTTTGAATAATCAAATAAATCTCTTTACTAGGTGTGTTAGCAAAGCTGTGATACTTTTGGATGGCAAATGTGGTTGCTCAGAGGAAATTCAATATCATCACGTCCATTCTTCAAGATTTTTTCTACTTTTAATTTCAGTCAAACCATCAAGTGACAGTAGAGTATCAGATATCATGGATTGAGTGAAATAGCCACAGTGACTCTTTCAGAAAAAAAAATGCTAGTATCCAGGAATTGGGGCCACTAAGACAGTAAGATCCTAACACACGTGAAAAGGAACTTCCATAGCAAAGATTGCTGTGGGTGTGCGAGACCCTTTCAGAAGGTACAAAAATCCCTGGGTCAGGACCTCCTTCTCTTTAAGGTGCCTGCCCTTTGACTTAGCAGTTATGCTCCTGAGAATTTCTTCCCACAGGGGGCTTTTGTGCCATGCCTCTATGTGGCAATCTCAGTGGACACTTCCTGAATTCAAGCCTGGTGCCGTAAGGAACAGTTTAAAGGGAACTCAGGACCTGAGTCATCCAGTTCTTGGCAATCAGAAAAGATGTTTTCTCTGGATAGAAACATCCAAGGGACTGAAGATCTAACAAACAGGTCTTTAGGAGAATTTTAGGATGACTTCTTTTTTTTCTAAAAGTCTTGAGTCACAGTTTGATGAAAGACGTTCAAGCAGGATGGCAGTCTCTACTTGCCACCTGTGATAGGTACTTCCATGCAAGAAATAGCCTGCTTTGGGGGAGAATGGGCAGGGAATATAATCCTCGAAGGATTAGGGTGAGGTTTAAGTGAGATTATCTCCATAAAGTTCTTAGCATGCTGCCTGGCACAGAGTATGCCCTCAATAAGTGGCCATCATTATGTATTACAAACTATAGAAAGTGATTATTCAAAGAAAAATATCATGATAGTCTTTACAGCATTGCTCATACAAATGAAGGTTTGAAAATAACCAGCAGAGTTTAAATAGGAGATCGTATAAACAAATTAAATGGAGCATGGAAAGTCTACCAATTTGATTTTTCTTTATCTTTTAATTGTAAAATCATGTAAAGTGAACTGCATTACCTAATGAATTTTAAACACAAAGAGAAGTGATGTTAAGGCGTTTCCTGCTATGCACAATCATCGTCTAGAACTACTCTAAAAATGACAGGATATACTTATGGGTCTACGGCATTTGTACTCTCTTACTAGAAAGAAAGTTGGGATATGATAGTATAATCTGAATCCGTTTCACCATGAAAGAAAGATTTTTGGGAATCCCCCCAACAATATTCTGGAATGTTTCTTTTCTTCCATAAAATGGTTTGCATCAAGGTTCCTCTCATGCAGTGGGATGGTAATTGTTGCTACCTAATTATTACACCATTTAAATAAATTAATAACATATCACTTTTGGGCATCCACTAAATGTCACAGAAATATCTCAGCTTAATATAATGAAAGTCTAGGAAAAATCTTCTCAATATATATTCACTATGAGAGTTTAGAATACTAGTCACTGGGAACCTATACTTTTATTGACCTTGATTTGATAAAATATGCTACTATGACTAAGAATAAGAATGGAAACCATGTCAAACATATTAGAAATAGCTGACATTTCTTGAAACTTCTCTGGGGTGGGTTTGAGAACAATACCTAACCAACATTATTGTATTTTCACAGATCCATAAGATAGATGCTAATATTCCTTTTCATAAGTGAAGAAATGAAGTCATTGGGATGTTAAATACTCATATTGTAGAGAAAGGAAGAGTTAGACCCAGATTATAGTCACAGATGTCCTGGAAAGAAAGGTTTTCTTAATCTTCATTAGACATCAGGACACCATATTCTATGGTGTGTAATTGAAAACACACACATGCTTATAGTGTATACATGTGCACACATGTCTTATAATGTAACAGAGAATCAGACTTAGGTATAGGTGAAGTTTTAAAATATTAAGTCACTGACCATTTCTAAAAACCAGAAATCTGAAGCTACCAAGAAGAGACACTCCATATTTCTTTTTGTATTATATGTCTATGTGTTGTCTTTCCTGAAATGGTACAATTATTTTTCATCTGTGTGTAAGTCTGTCATAGTATAATAAATTCCACCAAATTTTGCAACATGAAAATAGAGTTTATGACTGTTTTGAAAATAGCCAATGCTGTGATGTCCATTCTGCTAACATTTTTGTAAACTTTGCCACTGGCTTTTACCTTCACACTGAACATCCTCTATTTAAGGGTTCCTCAGGATATTTCCCTTGTATATTCTGTATACTAAATATACTTTATACTGAATGTACTGTACATTGAATATACTGCATACTGAATATACTGTATACTGAATATACTGCATAATGAATATACTATATACTGAACAGATTACATTTAAAGTGACCTGTTCTACTGTGTCCACTTAGAATGACTAGTTTCTGCCTGGATAATTCCTAAAAAACGTGACATATTCAACCCACTAATTTGCTTGCCCAAACTAAGACATTAAGATGAACCCTTTGCCACTGAATATGGATGTTTAATGAGTTACCATGCATTTTGAAGTGTCAACACTCATCAGTTTTGGGGCAGTTGGGTTGTTTCCATATCCTGGCTATTGTAAATAAGGCTGCAATAAACATCTGAGTACAGGTGTCATTTCGAATGAGTGTTTCTGTGTCCTTTGGGTAGATTCCAAGAAGTGAGATAGCTGGATCTAATAGTAGTTCCATTTTGAAAATGACTGAAAAAGATGTGGTATATTTACACAATGGAATATTATTCATTAATCAAATAACACAAACTATGTCATTTGCAGCAACATGGATGGAGCTAGAAGGAATCATGTTAATGGAAATAAGTCAGAAGAGAAAGAGAAATAAGGCATGGTCACACTTATATAAGTAATATAAAGAAAACAAAAAAAATAAACGAGAAAATCTAAAAACAGCCAACAGAACTGAAGTATAGAACAAAAGATGGGGAGGAGGGTGAAATTGGGGGAGAGAAGGGCACAAGAGATTAAGATGGTTTCATGGGTGATATATATATATATATATATATATATATATATATATATATATATATATGATATATATGTGGGTATGTGTGGGTATGTGTGCAATCAGCAAAAATAATAATAAAAAGTAAAATAAAATAAAATAGCAACACTCAGAATATCTTCAGAATAACATTAGA
Organism: Uropsilus gracilis; assembly: GCA_004024945.1. Lineage (NCBI taxonomy): Eukaryota > Metazoa > Chordata > Mammalia > Eulipotyphla > Talpidae > Uropsilus > Uropsilus gracilis. The sequence continues at coordinate 60,594 of PVHY01008077.1, forward strand.
CTGTCATGTCCTTATTCATTTCCAAACTTTTATCTTTATCCTCCAAAGAAGCCCTACATATTTGCAAACCTTCAGCTCCATTGTCAAAGTTCAAAGACAGACCATTAGAGACAAGTTCTATCTGATCTGTCTCTAGAATGATGGTTTCACTATTTCTTTCCACAATTTAATTGGAAAAAATGTTTTATATTCATTTGTAGTTTCTGTTTCACTGATGCTTTTTTTAAAAGCTCTTTCTTCAATGTGAAGCATAAAGATTCAAATAAGGGGAGAAAATCATACACACAGGTAAATAGTCACTAGACCTTTGTAGGACAAGGACCTACCTTTCTAATGTATGGAAATCCTTCCACTACCATCATCACTCTTTATATACTATATATGTCCCTTTGGGTAGAATATTTTAGTTGTTCTGTTGGTCCCCTGAGAGAGCATATAAAACAAACTCTATTCATACGTTGTCACTTAAATTAATATTTAGGCTCATAGTAAAAATGAGTGTATTCTAAAGCAAGAAAAAAATGAGTTAATCTAGTTATCCAAAAGCTATGAGCTCTAGTGGTGGCAATAATAATGAGTAATAATAATTTTCTATTTGCTAAGAACTTATTTTATGGCAACCACATTATATGCTATATCTCAATCCATTTTTACAGAGATGTAATTACAAGTTGTTATGCCATTGTTTTGCTGAGGAAAGTAAAACTCAGAGAGAGAGTTGTGTCAGCAGTCACACAGCTAGTGCATTAACCCAAACCTCACTGACTCCTGGGCTTACATTTAGGTACTTACTATGGTTGAACATCTCATTTTTTAAATAATATATAATTCTGAAGAAATCATAAATAAGTCAAGCATCCCAATCAAATTAGTCATAAAGCAAATAGAGAACACGCCATTATATAATCTAGCTCTTGGCATTAGATTTTAAAAGGGTAAAACTATCTGAGCTAGCCTGTAGAGGGGAGGCATTCTTTATATATCAATTAAAAATGACCAATTGGACTATTTTATGATAACATGGATGGACTTAGAAGAATTCATATTAGCAGAAACAAGTCAAAAAGAATAAAACAGAAACCAAATGGTTTCACTACTATATGGGACATGGGGAAGATAAACAAAAATCCATGAAGAAAAGTCAAGACAAGCCAACAACCAAATTGAAGTGCACAACTTAGAGGGAGGGGTGGAACAGGGTGAGAATGGTCAGGGAGGGGGAGTGAACCCCAGAGATTACAAAGATGTGAAATTTATATATAAATATATTATTTAAAAACAATAAAAAAATAAAAAGTTACCAGAACAATGTAGAAAAAAAAAGTCCCATCTTTCTTTCTGTCCTGTTCATTTCTCATTTTAAGCAGTAAGTTGTTGGATATAGGAGGTTGTTACATACCTGTTATCTGATTGGAGAATTATTGGTAGGCTCAATGTCTATTTTTCACCAATGTTTACCAGAGTCTAACTAAAGCCTGCTCACTAGTCACTGAATGAACAAATCAAATGATGAACATAATCATATGAAATAGATTGAATAACAATAAGTAACTAGCATTTGTGTTTGATGTTGAGGTAACCTTTACCACCTTGTGTATAATACTTTGTGATTTCTGATAAACAAGAACCCTTACAGAAACAACCAAATCTCATAGTTATAATCTCATAAATATGGCAACATTCAGCTGACAATGGAATCACACTCATCCATCCAGCAGTCACAGTAATCTGGAGAGATGAGGAAATATAAAAGTATGATTGGATGCTGCAGGAATGTTTGATTACATTAATGCACGATAAAATCTAGCAAATCCAAGTGGGTATGAGCCACCTAGAATATTTTATATACTGACAAAAAGTACTAAAGAAGCAATAAAGGAACCTATTTTCAAGACAAAGGGTTCAGTTTCCTTAAGACAGGATGTGGGTTGGCAGGATATAAGATTTCTGTGCAAGCAACAAGCACTGAAGGAAGTGACACCTTCAGTCATTGTCACTGGATTTGCACCTGTTTCCAGTAACTATTTATGTCATCAGTCTCAAGTTCTCTTACCTGACTTAAAGTTTCCAAATACTTAGACAACTTTGGGAATACTGAAATCCAGCTATGAGGGGAAAAGTTCTTATTAATTAGTTGATAGAGTCCTTGAGAATGATATGATTTCTCTGTATAAAATCCCACTTGTTCTAACCTTGTTGGGTGGCCAGCAAAAATCAATGGTCCTCAGCCAAGAGTCTCCGGTCTTGTCAGGTAGTAAGAGAAATACCTGGAAAGAACCTGCGCCTTTGTGCCCAAGTGTGTGTTCACAAAGATTGTACAAGCATCTCCTGGGTGATTTGATTCTGTCCAACCTACAATCCGCTATACCTGACAGATATGCTCTTGTTTTCACTGCACTCTGCTCGTGGATCTGCTGCCTGGCAAGTACATCTAGCAGTTCTCTCATCTCCACAAGCTTCTATCTTCACATTTTTTAAAATTTAATTTAATTTATTTATATATATATTTCACATCATTTCAGTCCCTGGGGGTCACCCACCACCTCCCCTTCCCACCTGCTCCAGCTGGTCCCCATTCTCCCCTTGTGCAGTTTCATTTGGTTGACCATATATTAGTGAAACCATTTGGTTTCTGTCCCTTTCTATCTGGCTCGTTTCTGCTAGAATGATTTCTTCTAGGTACATCCAAGTTTCCATAAATTCATCAAATTTGTCATTTTTAATTGCTGAGTAATATTCCATCGTGTATATGTACCACATTTTTTTCATCCAGTCATCTGTTTTGGGGCATTTAGGTAGCTTCCATGTCCTTGCAATTATAAATTGTGCTGCGGTAAACATCCGAGCGCAGGTGTCCCTTTGTACCCACATATAGGACTCTTTTGGGTATATTCCCAAGAGAGCAATTGCTGGGTCAAATGGTAATTCCATTTTCATTAACTTGAGGGTCCTCCATACAGCTTTCCATAGTGGTTGGACTAGTTTACATTCCCACCAACAGTGTAGTAGTGTTCCTTTCTCTCCACATCCTCACCAGCAATTCTTGTTGTCTGTTCTTTGGATGTGGGCCATTCTTACTGGTGTAAGGT
>PVHY01008078.1:0-63663 GCA_004024945.1 Uropsilus gracilis
CGAGCACAGGTGTCCTTTTGTACCCACATTGAGGTCTCCTTTGGGTAGATTCCCAGAAGTGCGACTGCTGGGTCAAATGGTAATTCCATTTTCATGAGTTTGAGGGTCCTCCATACTGCTTTCCATAGTGGCTGGACAAGTTTACATTCCCACCAGCAGTGTAGGAGTGTTCCTTTCTCTCCACATCCACACCAGCACTTGTTGTTGCCTGTTTTTTTGTTTTTTTTTTGTTTTTTTTTTTTTTTGATGTGGGCCATTCTTACTGGTGTAAAGTGGTATCTCATTGTGGTTTTGATTTGCATTTCTCTGATTGCTAGTGATATTGAGCAATTTTTCATGTACCTGTTTGCCATTTGTATTTCCTCTTTGGAGAAGTGTCCCTTTAACTAACACTAATATAAGATGTAAGAACTTGCCAATAGGAACTGGCAAGCAGTTCTGAAGGCCCGAGGTTGCCACAGCCATCAATTGTGTCTCAGAGATACAATTTACTTCTTGTATTGTTTGGATTGGAATTTGTCATCAATCTCCATTTGGGGCCATTTTGATTTAGTTCCAGTTCCTGTTATTAGGTAGATCAATGGCTCTTATTTAGAGATGTTTTGTGTAACAATTTTCCAAAATAGTTTTTAATAAATTATCTGTCTGACAGTTTTTTTCTCACCAAGATAATTAATTTTATATTTTCTCCCCATCATTAAATATTTTAAATATTCAAGTCTGCTGGCATTTTGTACTGTCTATCACAGCAGCACCAAAAAAGCCTGCAGAATCTTGTTTTCAGAGATTTTGCTCACAAGCTTCCTTAATAGGGTATAATTTGCATAAAACAAGCTTAAATTGATTACATATTTCTGATAGGAGTTTCTATTTCACAAGCCCAGAGTCGGGGGAAGGCATCTGCGTGTCACCCCGGCTGGTTCTCCTCCCTCTGGGGAAATGGCTGTGTGCCATCTGAGCCCAGAACAATACAGTAAAGTCATGAAATAATTTGTCAATGTTTCTTCTAACACTGTCGTTCTGCATTCCATGACTATTAAAATTGCACATACCTGATTAGAGATCTTGGACCAAAACAAAGATAAGCAAAGAGTAAATGAGAAAACACAGGAGGAGAAAGCTTTCATAACAAATTCTCCAAATCCTGAGTTTTATGCCAGTGGCACTTGGGAAACACAAATTATGAACTTGGAAGAAGTTTGCTGAGATGTTTGGCAGCAAATCACAATAGGAATAAGTCACTCCTTATTCAAGAGTTAGCTCAAAGTTCAGAAGCACATCAAAGCTTAAATGGATTTCCCTGTTTGTTGAGAGAATCATACATTTTCCCTCGCTTCAACAATATTCATTCACAAATATTTTTTGTCTACTAGCAACAGTGTGAGATAGTGGGAAAATAGTGAGACAAAAGGGGAAAAATAAAAGCTGTTTCTGTCCTTTGGTGCCCAGGGTAGAATAAATACATACGGTGAAAATGAAACTATTTACTGAGACAGATGGACAAAGATGGTTATGAACTGACTTGAGCCAACTGAGTCAATTTGATAGTTCTCAATGTGAAGGGCAGTATTAGATAAAAGGTGGGTTCCAAGAATAAGTGTTAGCCAGGTCTAGAGTTCTCCCCTCATTTCTCACACAACCAGGTGTAGTGACAGTGACAGGGGGCCTCAGATGAACATCTGTCACATAGGGAATGTTAGTCACTGACCAGAAAGATCCTTTTTCAGGAGGGAGGGAGAGATAGAAGAAAGGATAAGAGAGGGAAGAAGAGAAGGTAGAAAAGAAAAAAGGAAGAGAGGGAGGAAGGGAGGGCAAGTGTAAAGAAAGAATGAAAAGACAGAGGGAGAGAGTGAGGAGGGAATGAAGAGGGAATCAAGTGAAGGCAAAAGGGAGGGAGGAAGAAGTAGGATAGAAGGGAGGGAGGAGGAAGGAAAGAAGAAAAAAGAAGGGAGGGAGGGGTAAGGGAAGGAAAGGGGGAGGAGTTGGTGAGGGAAGGAGGGAGGGAGGAAGGATAGTAGGAGGGAAGAAGAAAGGAGGGTTGGGGGGAGGAAAGAAGGAGAGAGGACTGGGTAGGAGAAGGAGGAAGGGAGGAAGGAGGGAGAGAGGAGAGGAGAGAGGGAAAGAGAAGGGAGGGAAGGAAAAAAGGAGGGAGGGAGAAAGGGAAGAAGGAATAAGGGAGGGGGCAGGAGGAAAGAAAGAAGGAAAAGGAGGAAGGGAGGTTTGGGGAAGGAGCGAGGGTGGAAGGAGAAACTAGGAGAGGAGGAAGGGAGGAGGAAGGAAAGGTGAAAGGAAGGAGGTAGGGTGGGAAGAAGGAGCGAGGGGAAGGAGGGAGGGAAGGTGGGAGGGAGGAAGGAAGGAAAATGTGTATGAATTGATCTGTGGGTTGGTGAATCCCCAGCCTCAGTCCCTCCATGAGGGAAGAGCTTCTCAAGGTCACTGTGCAGAAATCATCCAGATCTTGAAACACAATCGGCCAGTGGGGCGAGCCAGGGAAACTCAAAGTCTGCTTTTCCAGGCAGTTTTCAGATGTGGTGCGCACTGTAGTCCCAAGATCACACTTTGAACAGCAAGGCTTTTAGCTGCTGTATTAGAAGTTCATTTGAAATCAATGCGACATTTCCATAGCAGAAATCAGATGCCATTATTTTCTAGAAGTCTATGACCCGGAGCTCCAAGACTCTTCTTTAGAGAACTTATGCTGCTGAACTTACTCAATTCTTTACCTATTTCTGTGAAGTCAAGAGCAGGTAGATAAAATTTCTATCTAGTCTTCACTTATTCAAAAGACATTTATTAAACACCTAGAGCAAAATGTTTTTAATGCAATTTGTGGATTATCAAACATCCTGATTGGTTAGCAGTACTTGAAGATTTTGTGTAGCTACCTCTGAAATGTAGATTATTTTTTGTATTGGTATTGTAATATGCAAACTCTCCATATCTTGAATGTGTAGGATCTCTTAGAAGAACTAAGGTTCTTTATGTATGAAACAGACACTCTCAAAATGGAGCTCAGGATGTGCTCAGACACTGTGTATGTGAGCCATTTCACAAGTAATGTATGGACAATGTAAATTGTTTATAACTTAGTTCTATGATGTCTCTACTGGTTATAACTAAGTTCTATACTGTCTCTACTGCAGCTTTTCCCTGCAGAAAAGCTGGAATGTACAGAGCAAAGTGGAATGACTGTGCCACTAATGGCATTCTGGGCAAAAGGAATAGCATTTGCAAAGCTCTCTCCCACAACAAGAGAAAATGGGTGCATTGCAACAAATCTCTGGGGTATAGCTCTGACTGCAGACATGGGCTCTTCTTTCTCGGGCCATAAAGTACCAGTTCTTGAGAGCACTTGACATCTGCCAAGCCCTAGTGTTGCAATGAAGCTGCAAACCTGAATTTTCTTATCTTTGCACTTTGTCTTTTGCTTGCGGGTGCTTCCTCAAGCACCTGATGGATATGCACACTCCCTTTGTCCATTGAGAAAATGGTGGTGGCTTCCGTGCTTAGCTGATTTCCATGAGCAAGCTGGGAAATCCAAGCCATGTTCCAGGAAGAGCATCTGTTAGTGATACAAACTTTGCCTTTGGTTCAAGAGATGCTTTCAGATCTCATTCACACTCATCTCACTAAGACTACACCCAGCGACACATGACAGATAGTTTGATATATCCTCAAAAGTGTACTGTTAAACAGCAACAGTATAAATACAAGCTAGAATAAGGGAATTTTTGATTTGAAGAAACCTGTAGTATATACATTTTTCCTTGAAGTGAGATTCCATTATTAAATTTTTATGACACCATTTTTAATGAACATAACTCCAGTTAATACCCAATGTGACCATATGGAATATACAAATGTTTGTCCTTTATATGTCACGTCCCTCAGAATGCATTAGCCATCTGGTACAATTCTAGACTAGATTTTAAGATCAGATTTTCATTGAACTATGCCCACCATCACCTAGTTTGATCTCCTGGCAGCCTGTTGCCCCTACACCCCATTCTGCTAAAGATGAATGTGCAATGCTTTTGGAAAAGGATGGAGAGGAGAAAGTGAAACAGAGTAGTCACTATGGCAGAGTTAAAGGTATATATTTGTAGAACAAGTAAGCATGTTTGGAAATGAAAATTCATCTTTAGAATTACATTCTGACTTGAGATAGCACCAACTAGCAAGAACCTATATATATAATTAAATTAAAAATGAATATTATATGAATATGGTTATGAATATTATATATATTTACATTTATAAATTAAGATGACTAATATATGGATATAAAAATGAATATTATATGGATTATAAATATATTCATAAATTAAAAATGAATAGTATATGGATATAAATATATGTTTATAAATATATCCATATATTTGTATTATATATATTATCTGGATATAGATATATAAAATGTAAATATATTTATATTATAAATATATAAAACCTATAAATATATAAAAATCCATTATATAAAAATATATCCATATAATATTCATTTTTAATTTAATGAAGATAAATGTCCAGTTTCCATTGACTGGCACTGAGGATGGAAGTCTCACATGTACTCACACCTTATCTCCACAAGTCTAGTCTGTGGGTTATAAAATATCTCATAATCACTTTCTTTTTCTTCAGTGTTTAAATTCACTAACTTAAGCATGAAGATTTATTGGTTTAGGTGAGAAACTCAATAATAAAGAGAAACTTGTACTGGTGGAAACCCTAATCCTACTGGTTGGTTTTGGATTCCATTTCCCCAGAGTTGTGTCTGGTGGATAAAATACATGTCTACGTGCATCTTTATCTGCCCCACCACCTCCTGATTCTGCTCTGTTATCTCCACAGCCTCCACCAGGCATCTTCAGAACTGGTACAGGCCAGAAATAGAAAACCATTTCAACAAAATATTTAGATAAACTCCTGGATGGGCCATGCAATTAATTATTAAGGGAGGCTGGCATGGTTTCTGTTACTGCCCCGACCTTTTTATGGTTGAGATCAGAAGGAATAAACATGCTCTCCTGTCAAATTGGCTATCGGAGACACAAAAAGGAGAACAGCATGAACTGGTCTGATAAATGAACATTTTTACGACCTTTTAAATCCCCTTCTATTTTTAAGAAAGGCAGCAAGCACATAATATCTTGGGGAGATTTGCTTAAGTATTTCAGCCTAAGTCTGCTCGGAGGTATGGTCCTTTCTCACTGAGCAAGGAGGCTATGATCTTGCAAGTCAGGGCTGCCAACACTGCCAAATTGCAAATATGGCTTTAGTCAAAATGTAATTGTGCCCCACTGAAATGATCTGCTAGTTATGCAACTATTTTTATAGTCATAAACTGAAAAAGTAATTATGAAGCTGTCTGATGGGTGCATAGGAGTTCATTATCCCATTCTACATTTATATATGTTTGACATTTTCCATAATAAAACTTTCAGAGTAATTGTTGGCAATGTCATGATTGAATAAAGGGACTGGTGCAGTGTATGTTTGCTCCCCTCCCCCACCCCAATTTGTAATGAAATCTGATATCATTGAGTCCTATTTAGCACTTGACCACTTCATGGGCCAGAAACCAAGACAGATTTAGAAGGCAGGCATCCCCCACTTCAGGGCTACCAGGAGCTATTGAGAGGGGGTGGCATGGAGCTCTTTGCCCAGCAGCCTAGAGGAGATTAGAACTGCAATCAGTGAAAACTAAAGCAGTCAGAGAAGTCATTTAACTCTGCAGCGTGGGCACAGCCAAGATTCTGGTAGGACTCAAGCTGGGGCTTAGCAAGTTGGATGATGTCAGTGGAGAAAAGAGAGAAAAAGGACTGAGACTAGCCAGAAAGGTGAGGGATTAGGTTAAAAATAAGCAGAGACGGCAACATTGATCTCAGGTTCTCTCCTATACCTTCAACCCCTCATCACAACACACCCCCCCCGACACACACACATCCCTGCCCACACACACATCTGGAGCTTAATAGATTGCACTGAAGTTGCTCATTACATGAGGAGCTGTGAAATCTACATAGAATCAAGACCTACCTGCTCAACCCTAGTGAGTGTCAAGGTGTTTGCTCCCCTGAGAAGCTCAGATTTGGATAGCTTTGATTACTCTCTCTGTCTGAATATCATCTAAAGGTTTCACAGAGATCATGGGGGTGGGTAAGCTTTTCTTAGAAATGAGTAAGTAAATGAGTCTTGGTTTCAGCACAAATCATCAGAGGTGGACAGATGACAGACAATTGGGTGGAAAGTGAGTATATAAATGGGTAGAAGCGTGAGTGATGGCGGAAGGACACCAAGTGGACAATGGACAGCCAGATGGACAAGAATGGCCCCTTCCTGATCTATATGCTTGTGTGTAGTGCCCACCTTTGCTTACTGTGCTCCCTTCGATTTTCCAACTTTAACCTGCCACTCTGAAAAAAATAGAAATGTATTTCAGATTTTGGCATGTCAGACCGACAAGTGCTGAAAACACCTGCTTCTTATCAGTGCTGGAGCTGTTTAGAATTGGACTGTGTTGTCCTTTGCATGTCTCTCATTCATGTATCCATTCCGTCTATGTTCGCTGAGTGTTTCTTGGTTCTTGGTGGAGTCATAGCCTCTAGGGATAAAATGATAAACGAACTATATAGTCCTGACTCTCAAGTGCTTATGGATTTTTTCTAATGATGCCTTTTGGGTAGTTTCAACATTGCAATAACAGAGGTTGCCTTTTTGCTAAAAGCACACCTCTGTGGTTTGCACAGCAGGGCTTCCCACTGCTGATTCTCTGCTGTTCCCGTGACCTTCCTCAGGTAACAAAAAGAAGGTAGCCAGGAACTGCTGAAAACACAAAGCATCCTGCTGTACCCAACTACCCCTATTAGATCTCCTACTTGTTTATGGCTCAGGTTTGCCAAGGAAACTTTTAGCACTTAATCTGGCAGAGAGCAGAGGTGTTCAAACTCATCTCTGTGGTACACTGTGATGATGTGCAGCGAGGGAAGGTACCCCACGTGCCTCTGGATCTTGCCATAACCTAATGTGTTCTGGCCTCATAGCCTCATTACTATGGGGCTGTTGGAAAATTCTGCATTCTATAGTCCTAGATTTCTCAGGAACTTTCTTACACAATCTCCTTCTAGAGTGAGTCGTATCCTTCATAGCAACCAGCATGTTTGGCAGGCTGCAAATTGAGGCGGTGACAATTTTATCTAGAGAGCTGCATCTATTCCTAGGCTGGAATTTATTCAGAGTTGTCATTCACGTTCACCGTCAATCTTTTCCAGCTGTAGCAGCACTTGTAGCTGCCTTGTCTTCAGCAAACCAATATGCTGTTGTCATATCATTAGATGTTAGTCTAGAGGGCTAGAACCACTCACTGGCACAATTCTTCTCTTCCAGCCAATTTTATTGACTTCCCTTTCAACCAAGGACCAGAAATGGGAAGGATAACTGCCCTCATTTAATAAACCACTCCAATATTTCACTTTCTAGGTCAGTGACTTTTTATGCTTTTCAATTTTTCCTTTTTAAGTAACCTCATTACCCTCCTTGGTTTATTTTTCAGCAAATTCCTGGTTTGGAGGGCAAGGGTATGCAATTGATATGGGAAAGAATAAACCACCTTTGCGAATCTTGGATCTTACCTTTCAGGAAATAATAAAGGTGAGGAGTTTTCATTTCACAATCACAGCATCTCATCCAGCTGCTGGTGACCCTGGATTTCTTTTCACATTCAATAATCATCTCTTTGTATTCACTGACAGCCCTGGGTTATGGCAACAGTAATAATAATTGCAACCAGATACTTATTTTATATTATAAGCCAGGCACTGTGTGAAGTTCTTAATATGTACACATGTATGTATACATATAGTTGTGTATATAATTTGTATGTAGATACATGCATATAATTCCTTGTAGATCCCTGTAACCAATTTAAATATAATTATATTCCTTTAAATATATGGTCAACCAAATGAAACTACACAAGGGGAGAGAGGGACCAGCTGGAGCGGGCGGGGAGGGGAGGTGGTGGGTGACTCCAGGGACTGAAATGATGTGAAATATATATAAATAATAAATAAATAAATAGGGAAAAATTATATGCCTTTACACACCAGGAAACTGAGGCACAGAGAAGTTAAGAAAATTCCTCAATGTCATATGCTTTACATTATCTAATGTGTCTCTACATTTCACAATGATCAAAATCAAATGCATTCTTTCTCTTGAAATTCCCTCTTTATTCAATATATCCATCCCTATCATGTACTTTGAAATGTGATAACTCATAGCATGAGTAAGGATGAAAAGGCAGCATGAAAAAGGATTCAAAGGTTGGGGAAGCTGCCTAACTTCTGTTGAGTTTCCCTACTTTGATTAAAAAATTCAAAGAATCCTATTTACCTTTTAGGACTTTGTAGTTGATATAGATTACTGAAATTGGGTCAAAATAGGAGCAAAAGGGGAAGAAGCCTCCAACCAACTAGCCACATTTAAAATGGGACTTTTGCCACCCAGGTTCTCTCAGGTCAAATCTGCACATAACAGTTGCCGGTCAAACACAGTTTAAAAACAGGGTTTTATTTACAAGGGGCTTAACAGGGGAAACAAAAAGTCCCTGAAGCCACAAGTGGCCAGTTATCTTACCCCAGTCACCATTTTCAGCCCCAAAGATCACAAAGACACATGTCCATGATGGTGCCCTTTGCCTCTCCATATCTGAGGCAGGCACTCTGCAAAGTCTTTCTCCAGCATCTTCTCTTTGCTACTTTTCCAGTGTTCCGAGCTGCTCCGCTTCTCCAAGGTGATTCTAACTTCTTCAGCAAATGCTGATTGCAAATCAGCTTTCCAAATCCCTGGCCATCTCCAGGTACCAGCTTTCCATGTCACCTTGCTGCGATGCCACACTCTCCACACCACCTACTCTTCTGCTGGCCACGGTGGCTCCTTGCCACCACCAGCTCACTCTTCCAGGGGCCTTCTTCGCAGCCTGGTCGCTGGGGCTATTGGTCCACCATTCTCAAGTCTCTCCTCTCCCCAAAAGTCTCTCTTATCTCTGCGCCTTTCCTTGTTATCTCTTTTTTTTCCTCTCTCTCTCTAAAAGCTAAAGGCTCCAATTTCCCTCTACACACCCTCTAGGTGATACATTTTCTCTTCCCCTCCTGGGATTTGCAACAAAGTAAAAGAACCCTTATCCTGTTTAGGCCTCTTATACCTCTGGGTTTTTCAGACACAGTTAAGGGCATCCGTGCCTAAATTCTAACACTGCCCATAGTGGGGTCCTGGTTTCATTATGATACTTTTAATCACAGACTAGAGGCACAGTAAAGGTAAGAGCCTGGCCTTTCTCTGACTGTGGTCTTTGTGTCCACTTTCTTTCTTCTTATTCCATCCAATTAATCCCAATAGGAGCATGTGGGGTGAGAGGCAGTGGGTGGGGCACAGGCAGGGCATGGTCAGAGTATCAATCAAAGGATCTCATTCCTCTAACCTCAGTGATTGGTCCATGGAAGAGCATGTGACTCAGGCTAAACCTATCAGAATATTCCCCAGGATTTTCCTCTCAGAGACCAGTAGAGACAATCATCTTTCCACTAAGAGGTAGGCTTGAGACCCTACCCCTATCTCTTCTGTGCAGGAGCCTGGAAGCTCAATTAAGTCAGTAAAAAGCTAAACATAAGGGTTAGAGATGGAAAGAAAAAAAGACAAGCCTGAAAGTTGAGACTGTTTTCCGGTCAGCGAGGGTTGTTTGCCCCCTGGAGCTGGTGATGTTCCTATTCTTTTCATTTCCTCAAGTCATCCCACCATATGCTAAAGAAAAATTTTTTTTCAAACACTTTCCATTCCCTTTCCCCCATTCAGAAATCTGGATTTTCCCATCGTTTGTATGTCATTAAGTTTTTATGTCATTAAAATATAGTGCTAGAGATTTGCTTCAAGTTAATCTAAGGATGAGGCAGTGGAGGGGCCTGTGAATGGGATGGGAGCAGCACTGGGTTGATGATTTAGGGGGGGATGTGTGATGAGGGCTTATTAGATGATTTTGTTTAGGTTTTCTGTGTTCTCCATTTTCATACTGTAACGTTTAAACTAATTGCCACAACAACAGTTAAAACACACACACACACACACAAGCCAGGTCACAAGATTAATTGTCATGTTCCCCCAGATGGTGGGTGTGACATATAAAATAGCTTCTAAAAGATGGGAAGGGGAAGGCAGGACAACAATGGAGTGGGAGACGTAAGGGGAGATGGATGGGCAGCAGAAAGAGTTTGGGAAAAGACAAACCAGTCATCTCTCTGGGTTGAATACTGGAAGGAATGGTGGATGTAAAGAGGGAAAAATAGATTTCTAAGACTGGAAACAGAGTTGGTGTTTTCATGCCAGTGGCTTTGGTGTTAATTCAAATGTCCTCTGGTGGCCATCTTCCACCCCACCCTGTCGTGCTTCCACAATAGGTGGGATTTGTGTAGTTTCACTTTTCCCTTCATAAACATTGCCCTTGATGGACTCTGGAGCTGTGCAACTTGGGAGGCATCTCCTCATTCATTCATTCATTCATTCATTCATTCATTCATTCATTCATTCATTCATTCATTCATTCATGAAACAGAAAAAGCTAATATAGTGACTGGCATCTAAGTAGTACTCAGTAAATATTTGTTGAATGAATGAATGGGTGAAGGGAGATGCTATAAAGAAATACCTTTAATTATGGAACGCTCCTGACATTCCATCAATATTCAGTCTGCTACATTTAGAACCTGCCAGAATCTCTGCCGCAAATGCTATTTTAAAGGCCGCGGTAACTTGGCTAGGGAGATATTACCACTGAAATTTTGCATAGACATCCACAGCTTGAAATTTGTTCTAAGTGACAGAGTTTGAAGCCCCTAAATCAAGTTTTCTGACTTTGAGTGACAAGGATGTCAAAAAGATGGAAATTAATCTTTCAAAATATGGTTTTTGCTTGTTGAACGGAAAGCCTTTTTATTTTCTTCTGGTAGAAAAGCTCTTTCACTATGGTGAATGCATGATGCAGCCTTAATTGCCTTCATAAAGTTAATAGTGGTTAATTTTTAGAAGATGAAACAGGCACTTGTTATATTTAAACGAGAAGTCTAAATGGACTACATTGTCTAATAATAGATGTGTGGGTGGTCCAACATTCATCTGCTTCCAATTATAGCATCTACTAGTAAGTTTGGACCTCCTACTACATCTAACCATTATGGACCTACTGTGTGCAAGTTAATACATGCTACAAAAAAGAGTGAGAAGAGATGATTTATACCTACAAGGAACTAGTAAGCTCATAGGGAAGACAAATTATATTTTTTGACTCAGAGACAAGTTGGTTGCTTTAAAAATAAAGAAGGAAATTGTCATAAATTATGTACCACTGGCTGGCATGCACCATGCAGCTCGACCACATTCTTCTCACCATGCCGCAGCCCTGCAGGGCACATCACAAAGGTAATTCTTCATCGCACTGTTTCTGTTATATTTCCCTATGAAGGTAAATAGAACTGGAGCTATGAAAACTTGAGGAACCAGTGAAGTTTGTCTAACCCAGGTGTCCCAGACATGTCCAGGAAGCAATGTTTCCTCAAAACAAAATCAAACTAAACTGTGCTTTTGTTAGCCCAGTTTTAAATTCACAGAAAAATTGTTTTCATTGTGTGATGTTTGCATACTAAATGAACCAGTGTCAATCATTATTATTAGCTAAAGTCCATACTTTGTTTGGATTTTTTAAAATGTTTTTGTTCTAGATAATTGCATTTTACACAAATAGGAGCATCTGAAGTTAAGAGAAAATAGAAGGAAATGATAGAGGAAAAATAAAATTGGGTGACCATCATTATTTTGTGCTAACTGTGCTCCACTATATACAGATTTAAATCTTCGCTCATTTATACTTGATAATCCAGGATCTCAAAGTTCCCTCCCTAAGAAATATAAGAAATGCACCAAGAACGTGAGAAGAGACTTCCTGGAACATTTTCTCCACACCAGGTAGCATCTCTGCCTTGACTGTTAGTTTCTGCTGTTCTTGCTGCAAGTTGTCTGTTGTTCAGACGTCACCTTTACCACCTATTGTTGTAGAAGCACATGGGGCTGGGAGGTGGCCTTCAGAGAACATTTGAATTGACACCTGGGCCACTGGCATGGAAACACCAACTCCAGGTCCAACCACATGCATCTGCCTTAGAGTGCCCTGTTCCCAAAGGAGTCTTATTCCTTTTTAATCTATTTTCTTAATTAGGGGTTTATGGACCCTAAATTAGGACCCCTGTTTTCAATCCTAATCCCTATTTTATCCAATCTTTTTTTTTTCCACTCTAAGACATGTATAATCTAATGATACATTTATTCTTATTTTAGCTAAAATTTATGTGTATGTTGTTCCTTTTCTGACATCTCATCCCTATGTTATCTGAATTATGTTTAAATCTGAAAATGGACTTTCAGATAAGACTAGGTCCTACTACTGCAGGAGATTCTCTTGAAAATCTGGGAAGAAAGTGCCTGTAGACTGGGGTTGATCAAGAACAGTGCAATGGTAGAAGCTGGTTTTGACCTTGATCTTGGAGACTGGATAGACCTTAGAGGCGGGGCAGGGGTGGGGGGGGTGAGGGAGGGAGGTAAAAGTTAAGGGATGAGGAAGTGAAAATTGTGAGTAGGCTTATATTCCTCTACGATCTTACTCTTTCTACTGTATCACACAGGTTTGTATAATGGAGGTAGATATTCTCAGCTGCAGGGCATCATTACAAAAGGGAAAGTTTTAGACAATCTGTTAGCTTAAAGGAATGGACTCACATGGACTGGAAAAGGAGAAGACTGGAGAGGAAAGAGATCAGCTTAAGTTATTTCAATATCTACAAGTCGTTTGAAAGTTGCCTTTCGTAGAAAGAGGCTTTTTTGAACATTTTGACTTTTGCTTATGAGTTTATGAGCTGATTCTAAAATTCACATGAAAATGTAGTAACCTGAAAAACCCACTACTGGCAGACTTTTCGACAAACTGTAATTAGACCATAAACCAATATAATAATAATGATGATGATAAATAAATAAGCCTTTATCTTTAACTCTTACCAAATTTAAAAAATTACACAAAATGGGTGGATCCTAGTCCTAAATGATAAAACTCAAACCACAAAATTTCTCAAAAATACATAGGGGAAAATCTTCATGCTTTTCAGGATGCAAAAAGCCTGAGCTATACAAGAAAAAAAAATGGGAAATTTGCACTTTACCAGAATTAAGATCTTTTATTCTTCAAAAGACACTTAAGAAAATGAAAAGGGAACTCAAAACTGGAAGAAAACAAATGACAATTTATTTGATTAAAAAAAACTTTGGATATTTAATATTTGTAGACTGCAGAAGACATAAAATTATTACAAATTTAAAAGAAGAAGGCAGGCAGCTTGATAAAAGTGTGTAAAAATTTGACAGACATGTTGTCAAAGATATATGAATGGCAAATAAGCAAATGAAAACATGCCACTATATTAGTCATTGGAGAAATGCAAATTAGTAGCAAGATACCACTAACCGCCCACCAGAATTGTTATAATGAAAAAGTCTGATATGAGAAGCAGCTCCCAGTTATTTACCCAAGAGACACGAGAGCATATGTCCACACTGTTCCTTATACATGAAAATTCATAGTGACTTTACTTAAACAGACCCAAGTTAGGGAAAATATACATCAACTAATGAATAGCTATGCAAATTCTGACTCACCCCTATAAAATGCTCAAAAACATTATGGTAAGTGGAAAATCTGGACATAAAATACTTTATATTGTGTGATGCCACTTCTAGAAATTAAAGCAAATGCAAAAATAGAGTGGCAAAAAGTAAAGCCATGTCTAGGACCATGCTGAGGAGGTTGATTATCAAGGGCAGGGGCACTTGTATAAAAGCAACTTTAGTGGATAAAGGAATGCTTGGATATCTATTACAGATATTTGTCAACGTATATCCATGATGGGAGGTAAATTCATTATATGTCTTTCTCAGTATGCTGATTAAAATTTTTTGACCTTGAAGAACTGGGAACTATTTTTCTCTAGATACTGAGAGTTATGTAGTTCATCTTATGTCCTTTGCCTTGGCTTTGAGGAAGTTTATGGCTAAACTACCCACTCAGTCATAACAGTGAATGCACTTTGGATTAGCAAGGTACTCTCTGAAAGCAGAGTGGTTATGTTTGATTTGTTCTCATCAACCTACTTTTTGTGTGTCTTCTTTTATCAGGCACTTTGGAGCTTTTAACACACAAGCAGAGCATAAGCTAAAACCTAAAACATAGGTATTGTCCTAAGTAGATAGAGCTGAATTGAGATGAGCGGTGGAGAGGGTGGGACAAAATCATGTGCTGACCAGGCTCGTTATGGATTCAGATTGCCCAGCTTTGCGGTCAGCTAGGCTCAAGAGTAGTCTGTTAGGAGGAAGCTTCAGGAGCTGACTTTGGATAGAAACATATTTAGAAAGAAAAACGACTTAACTGTATATAATCTTGAAATTATAGCTTAATAATACACCATCTTAGCAACGAGGTGAGGTTAGACATTTCAAAGTTGAGAGACAATGCATTTAGAGGGTTGAGTGATATTGTTCCTTACCTAGTGAAAAGATGGAGTGATGGCGCTCACTCATTCAGAAATATGCTGCAGAAACAAACTGCTTACAAGGTTTTATCCATTCTGAGAAATAGAATCTTTTATGTACCCATTTGAGGAGGATTAATTTATCTATTGTGTGTCAATACCTGGAAGGGTTTTTTTTTTTTTTTTTTGTAACTGAAGATAAGCAAAGAATTTATTAAGTAAGAGCTGAATCTATCCAATGGAAGGGAAAAAAAAACAATCTATAATAACAAGCAGAAGGAATTACTGTAAGAACTATGAAGGATGGAAAAGAGTCTCTGAAACCAATATCTGGTTCCTTCTCACCCTAGAATGAGTGGCCATTTTAACCAGTGTGTTCTGTTGATAAACAAAGTCCTTTCCTCCTGGTTCCAAAGTTCTTTCACATATAGCTCATCCCTGTCTGATACAAGTCTGGGATGAAATAATATATTAGACTTCTAGTTATGATTTTCAGATTATTCTTGTTATCTAACTGCACAGCAGTTTAAATGATGGCATTCTCCTGTGCCTTTGGTGGGGGGGGGTATGCTTTGGCTAATATGTTCTGTAAAACGGGGGTCATTCTTTCTGGGGTTGCATAATTGTAATATCACTTTTTCCCCATTCTGAAGATTTCCCTTCCATAGATTTGTCTGTCATTCCACTGTGATAGGAAGGGTTGTCATTTCTTCCTGGACAGGAGACAATGTCAGTTTGCGCTTGGAGTCTATCTCACATTATCCATGTTTACTATTAATCATTGCCATCACATCTGCACAGGACCTCCCCTCCCACCCCTACCCCCACCTCCTGCAGTAGCCTGCAGGAGCCTTGCCTCCCCAGGTCCCAAAGTCAACTTGGGAGCAATCAATATGGCAGTAATTTTGCAAAGACCCCAGGGCATATGCAAAAAAGGTCACACAGTGACCCTGGAGACCTGACCATTCCAGTGCTACCTTCTGTCCTACGATCATAGCAAGGTTATTTACCTGGCAAGGGAGAGACAAATATCTTCGTTCTCTAAGCAAAATTGTGCCTATGGAGAGAAACCCTGGTGTTCTCGATTATCCCTACAGCAATGAT
This sequence comes from Uropsilus gracilis, assembly GCA_004024945.1. Lineage (NCBI taxonomy): Eukaryota > Metazoa > Chordata > Mammalia > Eulipotyphla > Talpidae > Uropsilus > Uropsilus gracilis. Next base: position 15,726 of record PVHY01008078.1, read on the forward strand.
TTCTTGCTATACGTTCTTAGTATCTATGTTGTTTGCTAGGAAGCACATTCTTCTTTATAACCCTTCACAATTCAACTTTGTTGGTTTTGAGTGAAGCCCAGGAATAGAACATTTTGCATAGTTTCACCTGGAAAATTCTAATGCAGGTGGCCCGTTGACTGAACATTGAAAAACAATGTTTAAGCCGGGCATGGTGGCTCGTGCTTGTAAGCTTCAGCCTATGAAGGGGCCGGGGCTAGGGATTGCGGTTCGAGTCCCGCCTGGGGCCCGTAGCGAGACCTAGTTCCAAAAAATAGCTGGGCGTGGTGGTGCGCGCCTGTAATCCCAGCTACCTGGGAAGCTGAGGCTGGGGATTGCTTGAGTCTGTGGTACCCTGGGCAATGAGAGCCTGCGGTTCCACGGGCAAAAATAGCAAGACCTAGTCTCAAAAAAAAAAAAAAAAAAAAACAATGTTTAGAACTGGTAGGAGTGGAGCTTATGTAGGGAAGAAATTTGAGAATCCTAAATGGACAAAGGTTATATCCCAGAATTCAGCTTTTGGTCTGTGAGGCTATTGGTATGGGACAGTACTATTATCTCAGATGCTGATTAAAAAATGTAGATTACGGAGTTTCCACTCACTTCCATGAGGTCCAGGGCACGAGCATGCGTACAGCTGTCCTAGCCACTCCTAGGCAAGTTGAAGTTTGAAGGGTTCTATGAAGAAGGGTTCTTGTACTCAGCCAATTTCACACTCATTCACCAGGAGTGCCACTGAAAGCAGCTTGATTAGTAAAGGACCATGGTGTGGGAACTACTAGTAAAATTGTGTGGCAAGCAGCAATGGCTTAATTAAAATTCAAATCTCATCTCTATTCCTGAAATTCAATTCTACTGCCATGGCAAAGAAATATCTCTGAATAATGAAAGGGATGGATGAGATTAACCCCAGTTTGGCTCACCATTTTTTTTCTTTCATTGTTTTGAGCAAGGTAAATAACGTCCAGTGCAGCCCCCCCTTCTGGTAACAACCCGCAGCTGAGAATGCACTGTTTTCTCTTTCCACTTCGATATCCTAATGGAATGAATGTGATATTATTTATCAGCTTGATGGAATATATCATATAAATCATCTCAAATGTTATTTGCCACCTGCCTGCCTGTTCTGAAATGCATGCGGGCTTAATTAATCTAATTAGTCAATGCGCAGATCAGGAGCACATTTACAGCTTCTCTGTCATCATAAATAAACTAGTTTTGTTTTCATAGGCTAAATCATTCATTTTAAGGATGGATAGTAGGATGGATCTGGGAGAGCTGACCTCTGTTACAGTAAAACATGGAATAACGATGACAGGGTTTTCTTTTTGTTCTGTGTGCCCTCCATTAACCTTCTATTAAAATCCTTCTTTGAGGGGGAGGTTGGGGGAGGAGGCCGCGTGTGGAAGAAGTGTCATGCCCTCCCACCTGGAGAGGCTTACCTGCCATTTGCTAAGAAAGCACTTACCCGTTTTAAACTGCATGATTGAAAGACACATGGACGCTCAAGTACATGCATGTGCACTGGAGAGCCGAGGACCACAGATGCCATCAGTTCAGGAGCCCAAGCTACTGAGCACAAATCCAAAAGGAGAACAGGGTCAGAGTACAGGGGGAAATGAGGCTAAGCTTTGGTAAACAAGTTGAATGCTGTGAATGAGCGGTTGTTTCTATTCAGCCGTGGATCTGGTACAGTCATGCTTCCTCTGCGGTCCTTGGCTGCAGAAGGTATGTTCACCTGGCAGGAGGTTGATTGCAGTCAAGAAAATATGGCAACCCCCGAAGAGCCAACACCCTTAGTATAACAGTGAAAGTGCCTAGTCCATTAGCCCATAGGTTAAAAAAACCTGCTTCCGAAGAAATCCATCTTCCATTACTTAGATCTTGTGTTTCCTTAGATGGCCCCCCTAACATCTCTGTGTCCTGTGCTTTTCAGTATTATGTGGATCCCTCACAGTATTGTTTTTAAGGATTGCATGAATAATTCAAGAATATAGCATGCAACAAGCTCCTAATGTATATAGCAGGTCAAGGGTATGAATGAAGACTCCCATTTCTTTCCCATTGCTTGTTGATGTCTCCCACTGCTCTCACCTGCAAATCACCTGCCCTTGACTCTCCCCCTCAGAGTCCCACCCCCAAGTCTCTAGAGGGAACCCAGGGAAGAGAGAGATGCTGGGTCTGGACGTGAGTTTACAGCCATTTGCACAGAAACAGTTGTGGTTCTGTTACCCAGAGGAAGAACAAGAAGGCAGGAGATTATGTTCTAGGTTTGGGGTTGGTGTGGACTCTGATAGAGCATGTCTACTTGCTCCATGCTGGGCCCATGGGGCACTCTTGTCTAGGATAGTGCTTTTAACACAGTATGCAGCTCGTAAGAAGTACTCAGTGAGTGTCAGTGAGCGTGTTAGTATTACTGCTGTTATTATCACTGTTGATTTCAGAATTCATGAATCCAGCATGTCCGCAATCAATATATTGTGGGATATATTTATAATAAGTCTAAAATCATTCCTTCGAGAAGTTTCTATTCTACTTGGCAAGATTAATATACTAATATATTCACATGTGATACCTATTTCTTGACTCATTTTACTAAGAAAGTGAATTGAAGTTTATTCTGTTACATTCATGTTAAACAACCTTTAATATCTCACTAACTGGCAGTGGGAATGACCCAACCTTGCAGACTGACTTGCCAGCCTTATTGCTGTGATTAGATCTTCCTCCTAAGCATATCACCCAGAACAGTGTGAAGACCCCTTCTCAAGGTCACCCCTCAGTGACCTTGTGGACACCCCAACTGTTTACACTCCCCCCATCTCTACTTGACAATTCCTGTAACTCACTTTCCTGGGGTACATCTTGGGGTCTCCTCTGGGTCACAAGTAGGAGCTTGACTCCCAAGCTTTTGTGTTCCCCACAAGGACATAGCGTTGAGTCCTGCACAATGTGAGCTGTCATTGGATTCCTATGGACTGTTAGAAGCTGAAGAAGAGCAAGGGAGGAGTGAAGTCTGATGCAAAATAAATAATAAAAATAAATAATTTTTTAAAAAAAGAATATGTTTCAAAAAGAAAGAGGAAGAGAGAGAGAGAACATCTGGAGATGATTTATGAGACTCAGTTCATGGGGAAAACGCCAATAGTCTAGGTAGATAAACGTAAATTTGAAAATTTGTTCCTCTTTGTGCGCTGTGCCCCACATATGGAAACATGGTTCTTATTCAACACCAGATCTAATGTATTTCTGGGGTACTACTTGACCCCCTAATTTTTCTTTAGTATTTTAAAGTACTCTCTGCCCCCCCTCTTGGGGGGTATACCAGTGGGAGCTTACATTTCACAGCGCCCTGGCCAGGAGATTGGATCATCACACATGACTCATTGTAGGTAAAATATTAAGTCAGTCAATCAATCAATGAAGAAGAAAAGACAAATTTTCCTCATACAGGAATTCAAGATAATACACACAGATACTTGCCACACCAGAAAGTGTGGTATAGTCACTTCCTCCTAAATTCTCTCCTCTCCTCGAGCTGGACTTAGATATGGAAATATTTCACAAACTAGATATAGAAAAATGAGAACCATTGTTAACCAGGAGAAATTAAGAAGACCCCAAAAATGTAACAGGACAATCTTTTCTACCTGAAACAGAACAGTAGTGGAAAATTCAAGTACATCTTCAGTCTATTTAATATTAGTAAACCAGTGTTGCTTTTTTGACACATAGGCCATAACAATACAAGATGAACTGGGTGCAGAGTATCTTGTCTCTGTGATATTTGCAACTATTCTAAAGAATTACATATATTTAACTATTTCAGGTATGTTTTAAATATACATTTAAATATATATTCTAAGGATATATATTTTAAACACTAATAAGATTTTTTTTTTAAAAAAAGGCCTATTATTAGTCACATTTCAGCTTTTCATCCATTTCCCAGGTAGATGGAATGACTAAAACTCTGAATGGGATACTATTCAGCCATCAAAAGGGATGCCATTGGAGGCAATATGGATGGAACTGGAAGGGCTCATGCTCAATGAAATAAATCAGAAGAAGGATGAATACTGGATAGTGTTGCTTATAAGTGGAAAACTAAGAGAAACCAAGCAAAGGGTCAGATAAAGCAAAACTTATAGAGGAGCCCTGGAAAACAGTATAGAATTGAGGAATGCAGAGGAAGGAGGGGAAAGAGCATTAAAAATATGAGGAGGGAGCACAATGAACGATGGCTGTGGATTTGGTGAGGATGGGTGCTTCAGTGGAGGGTACCCTAGGAAACAACCCTGGAAGAGGAGGCCTCTCCTCCCAAAAATACAAGCAACATAAACCAAAGTGACCTCAAAAAATTAAATAAATAAGTAAACAAAATGATTACCAGTTTGAAAAAAAAAAAGAAAGAAAATCTAAACAATGTGGCTGAGCCATTAATATTAATGAGAAAGATAGAAAATTTCCTGGATAAAAACTAAATGCAAAATAATCAGTTGCATTGTTATGTTGTTATGTAGAGGATTTTAAAAGTAAAAAAAAAGTAAATAGTAAATAACTAATAAAGAATAATAATAAATAATAAATAAATAAAAAAAAATGGATGTCACTTTAAGAAAAAGAAAATAGACCCTCTGAATGAATTTTTAAGGCAGGTCAAAGACAAGTTACCGTTTCTCATGCCTATCCCAAACCTGACATTTACTTTATGGTTGAGAACAAGATTTCCACAGAGTTTGAGGCCCATTCCAATACTGTAAATGGAGGACTGAGGACTGAATTAAAATTCTGCCTGCTTCTTGTCTACTAGAATTCATCGTAGTCTACACTTACATGGTCTGGTGGAAGTTATTCAATTTTCCTTTCTGTGAGACAGTCATCACCTACAGTGCAGAACAAACAGGAGGGGTTTTTAAGAGTATTTAGATAGTGAAACTCTCCATAATATCTGCCAACACCTTTCTAGCAAGATGGCTACCATTCCCTAGTTCCTCAGAGCTAACCCCAAATTGGAAAATAGAAATGATAACCCTCTCTAAAGTGTTCAGATGTGATTCTTGACCGCTGTAAGGTTAAATATGTCCAATGGCTACTAAATTTAGTATTCAGGACACTGATGAATCTTGCATCGTTTTCAGACAAAGCCGTTTCTAGGGACTGACTCTTGACAAAGGAGCAACTGCCTTTTGTTTCCAGACCTCTCACTGCTAACACCTGACATGGCTCTGTCTCTGTGAGGTCTTCAGTCCCCATGCTTCCTCTCATCCACTGAACATGGGCAGTCAATTAAAATATTTCAAGCAGTAATTAATCTGGGACTTGGATATTTCATTCCAATTGGCAACTTTCATTTGCCTTCCAGTCAACACAATGACATATTTACATTTTGTGTTAAGCAAAGAGTAAACTCTTGGTGGGGGTGGAGGGGTGTGCAGCTAAGAAACAACTTCTCCGCATCCCAGTACGCGGCTTTGCAGCAGAGCTGTCTGCCAAATTAAGGTTGAGGCAGAGACAAACTGTTTAATTGGCACATTGGAGTCACAGGAGCCATTTATTGCGAATAGCTTTGGAGACAACAGGAACCCTCTGGTTGTGTTCCAAGGATTCTGGCTGTATTTAAACATTTCCCTTGTAGGGTAGCGCTGATCATTTGGTATGCTACATCTATTTTCAGTGTAACCTGCTTCTTAGTCTCAATTATTTATAGAGACCCTCACGGAATCCTGAGATAAGCCTTCTCGTGCCCCCACTGCTGCTGGTGTCTTTTCTGTTCCTTCCTCTGAGCTTCTTCCTGTGATAATATTCACAGAGGGGCTCCTCTTGGCTTTCTTGTTTGTACAGCAATCCCAGTGGGGAGGCCAGAGAGAAGGTTAAATTAAAAAACAGATTTATAGCACCTGGCAGTTGGCCACTGGCCCTGGTGACTCCGAGCAGGACTTGGAGGCTCTGCATTTGGAGGGGAGAGGGAGGCTTTGATGCGGCAGGCAGGTGTCAGAAAAGCAATACCTGCTATGTCAACATCACTCGTGGCGATCCCTCTGGCAGCTTCGCCTCCTTCCAGGTGATCCTAGCAAACAATTGAGATATCAAAGAGGCTCTTCTCGATTGCTTTGCTAGAATGATCTGTGCAATGTCTAGTGACCTTGGAGCTTGATGCCAGTGCATTCATTCATTTGGTTCTCTCTTCAGTGGCTTCATGGAGATGCTGATTTTTGGCTTTGCTTTCCTCAGAGGAAAGCCACTGTTTCTCATGTGGGGCAGGTTTGGGGTTCAGGCAGGCTTCTACCAGCTTCTAACTGTGTTGCTTTCCACCATGGACTTAGCCTTGTGGAATCTCAGCTTTCTCTTTTGTAATAAACCACTTATAATATTGTAGGGTAAATAGATAATAGGATTTTAACCCTTCTGTCACTAATCTCCTATGGTCAGTACCTGTGCCTTCCTCATGACTGTACACACCTGGGCCTAATGGGTGTGCACATATGTGAGCAGGCACGCCTGGGCAAAGAAGGAGGAGCTAAAGAGATAGTGTCAACCTGGGGAAGCAGAGAATGTAAGTGGAGCACAAGGAGAGAGCAAGTGCATGAGGGGGGAACACGCATATGAGAGGAGAGCATGTGAGAGTCCAGAGAAAGAGCATGAAGATTTCTGGAGGACTAGGACCTCCCAGGCATCCCCTGGCCATGTACCTGCTCTCCTAGGATGTGTGTGTGTGCACATGTGCGCATGTATGCATGTGCGTGCACCTGTTAGAACCAATATAGAATGTACCAGGAGACTGATGCTTGCACTACAATTGACCTCCTGGAGAGACTGTTAAAATGACAATGTCTTTTAGATATAGATTAAATAAATTTAGACCAGATAAACCTAATAGAAGTAAGTTTAAAATGTACTAATGTTCAATTTATTTTATTTAAAATAAACCTTTAAAAGTAAACACATTTTATTCCAAATTTAAATAAATTTAGGTTTGCTTCATCATTGTTTCAATAAAATTTCAAAAATTTATTCAAATGAATAAATACAATGACAAGCTTCTGTACCAGCTTCCTAGGACATGAAATTCTGATCAGACTATTCAGAGACTGTTAACGTAGTATGTGAAGTGCCTCTGGCAAAAGTCTTTCTCTATCCTGGAAGGAATCAAAATATTTAAGAAGTGAACCCTGAAAATGTTGATGAGATGTCTGTTGTTCTCTCTCAAGGCAAGAGCTAAGGCAGGGCAATGTGAAATGATTTAATTTGACCAATTTGGCAAATCAGCCAACATCTTATTGGTTTGACAATGAGAGTCCGAGTGATTATGCTAATGATCCAACAGAAAAGGAAAATCTGGAGCTTGTTCAACATGGAATCTTTATTATATAATTGGGATATCAGGGTGCCAGTACTAAGTAGTTGAAGAACCATACACAAGCCCTGACCCAGGCTAAGGGCTACAAATCCCTCATCATGAGACCACATGATTGAAATCACTCACCTCTTAGGTCTTCTCTGTTGTTAACTCAGGCCTGTTTTAGGATTTCAACTTTCTGTATCAATGGAAGTTGCCAGAACAGAAACAATGTGACATAATCAATGGACGATGCAGGGTCCAGGGACTCCCTTACAAATATTTCCAAACGCTTGTGTTTCCTTCCTTTCAGGCCTGACCCTCAGTGACCACTGCAATGGCATTGAATTCAAGGTCATTTCTGAAACAGTGCAATGAAAATTTTGAGATAAACACCTTATACTGAGTGAAATTATCAGCCGTAACAGAATTGAGATTTGGGAAAACACACTTTTGCTCGGTGTGCCTTGTAAGTTTAGCTAAAACATCCCCACTTAATCAAAGTATTTGAAAATTCATTTCCTTTTTCTGTGTAATTAGTAATTAGAGTTAACAGGGATATTTTTTATGTCAAGTAAACAATGGCAAGAAGTAGGACCAGGTGGCAAAAGATGAATTAAGCAGACAAGGGAGATGAAGGTTGGAGTGAAAATGTTGGAAAACTGCAATAAATAATGAACATTTTCTTCTTTCCTTTTTTCCCCCTACTCTCAGTTCCTTCATTTCTTATTTTAAAATACAATAGAAAATACTCTCATTTACTGACTTTTGTCAGTCGAGGAAGTTAATTCACCTCTCCCATATGTAAAATGGTGTGATTAATAGAAATATTTTCCCTAAAGTTTCTATATAAGTAACATGAGATAAAGAATGCACAGTATTTTAGAAGGCACACAGCACTTGTCTGCTTAATGCCATTCCACTGATGTCTCTGGAGAGAAACATTGACTCCTTACCTTTGACCTTTCCTCCATATCCCAGCCTACAAATCCCTTTTCTTTCTGACTCCAGACTCTCCATCATTAAATGTAGTCTGGGGGAACTATAGAAACCTGCCATTTTTGACTCCCACTATTAGTGATACAATAAATACAAATGATTTCAGAAAGAATGCAGAAACTGAGGGCCACATTTAAAAAAAAATGGGCAACAACAAATGCTGTCATGGATGTGGAGAGAAAGGAACACTCTCACACTGCTGGTGGGAATGTAAACTCGTCCAATCACTATGGAAAGCAGTGTGGCAGACCCTCAAACTGATGAAAATGGAACTACCATTCGATCCAGAAATCCTACTTCTGGGAATCTACCCAAAGATTCAAAAACACTCATTCAAAAGGACAGCTATTTATCTCAGCACTATTTACAATAGTCAGTATATGGAAACAACCCAAATGCCCTAAAACACAAATGGGTCAGAAAGCTGTGGAATATTATTCATCAATCAAAAAAAGACAAACTTATGTCATTCTCAGCAACATGGATGAAGCTAGAAGGAATCATCTTAGCAGAAATAAGCCAGGAGAAAAATAGAAATACGGGATGGTCTCACTTACATGAGGGGTATAGGGAAAACAAACAAACGGACAAGAAAAATTCAAAGCTGTCAACAGAACTGAAGCATTAGAGCAAGAAATGGAGAGGAGGGAAAAATCAGGGGAGGCATGGGAACAAGAGATTAAGATGGTTCACAGGTGATAAGGTGGTGGGAGACCCTCAGGGTAGACAATGATGTGAAAGATATATGTGTGTGTGCGCGTGCAATCAATTAAAATATAAAATTATATATATATATATCAAATAACAGAGGACCAAAGGTGGAGAGGCTCCTATATAGCCACTCTGATGGTTTCCTGGGGGAAGAGAAAAGGAGGGATGTTGGGTTCCATGGAGTAAACTGCATCCCTACTGCCAGAACTTAAAATCACCTCTAAAGAGCTGGTGTGCACAGGGTTGTATTCTGCTCTCCTGCACACTCTTTCCCTGATGCTTAGGGTCCAAACTTGGTAACTGAAGTTCCAGTCACTTCAGTCCCACACATTCTTGGGTAGGGGAGGGATTGGAGTCAGTGTTTCTGGCCATTATAGGTTATAGTAAAATAATCTCTGTATCCATCCCCAACTACAGACTCCACTTTAGTCCTTAATGATCTTGCTCCTTAGAGCTTCACCTATGCGCATGTGTGTCACCTGGTATTCTTCACCACACGAAGCTTCTGTTTCAGTAGATTTTGGGGTGAAGCCCAGGGCTCTGGTCTGTGGATCCCACCTGGAGTGCAGGGTACAAAGGGGACAAGGACCAGGGAGGAGATGGCACTAAAGCAGTGTGTTCCTGGCTCAGGGGACAGCTGAGCCATACAAGGGCTGTGAGAGGCTGTGGATTTCCCAAATATCTGGGCAAGTGAACATGGAGTTGGCATCCCCTCTGCCCCGGGCCTGCTAGTGAAGAGGAACCCCAGCTCCAGGCCCAGTAACCTAGGAAAAAGGCTTCTTGTTTTCTCTGTCTATGATCCTATCCTTTCCCAATTCAATGCACTCACTGTGGACTCCTCAAGAAGAGCTTGCATGAAGCTTTGAAGCCAAGGCCCCAATATGGGCAGTATTGATTGAAGCTCGCACCCCAATATGGGAAGTATTGAAGCCGGCACCCCAATCTGGGCAGTGTTACAATTTGGGCACCGATGCCATTATCTGTGTCTGAAAAACACAAAGGTAAAAGAGGCCTAAACAGAAAGGGTACTTTTACTTTGCTGCAAATTCCAGGTAGGGAATGGGAAGAAGGAATGTACCACCTAGAGGATGTGTAGAGGGAAACTGGAGTCTTTGGCTTTTAGGAGAAAAAGAAGAAAGAAAAAGGAAAATGAGAAAAAAAGGAAAGGAGCAGGGACTAGGGAGACAGACTTTTGGGGAGAGGAGAGACAAGAATGACAGGTGTGTAAAGAGTGAGCTGGTGGTGGCAAGGAGCCATGGTGACAGGTAGAAGAGTGGCCGGTGTGGAGAGTGTGGCACCACAGCAAGGTGGCATAGTGAACTGGTACCTGGAGATGGCTGGGGATTTGGAAATCTGATTTGTGCATCAGCAATTCTGGAAAAAGTTTCAAGCACTTCGGAGAAGCGGAGCAGCTTGGGACACTGGAGAGAGAAGAAGTAAAGAGAAGAAGCTGAACAAAGACTGGAGTTTGCAGAGTGCCTGCCTCAGGTTTGGAGGGGCAAGGGGCACCATTTTGGACATGTGTCTTTGGGACTTTGGGGACTGATAATGGTGACCGGGGTAAGATAACCGGCCACTTGTGGCTTTAATGATTTTTTGTTTCCCCTGTTAAGCCCCTGTAAATAAAATCCTGTTGTTAAACTGCATTTGTCTGGCAACTGGTATGTGCGAGTGGCACAAACCTGAGGGAACCTGGGTGGCAGAAGCCACATTTTGAATGTGGCTTTTTGGTTGGTGGCTTCTGCTCCTTTTGACCCAATATCAACTGGAAATGTCACTTTCACTTACCAAGATAAGCTCTCAATGTCATGGGCCTTGTTCTCTTGTCTCTGATGAAAGAGTTAAAACATGTTCAATTGGGTCATTACTTGAGTCCAAGGCTACATTCTAAGAAGTATTGTCTGTGGAAAGGGAAGTATATGCTTTCCCTGTGTTAGGTGCTTGATTGATTTCACTATTATTACTCTAAGTAACTTATATTTAAAATAAAAATGGGTGGTTAAGTACTAAGGGTTCTCCAGACCACTGAGAACTTGGTTGCCTCTGTGTGTGTGTGTGTGTGTGTGTGTGTGTGTATTGTTATTTCTTGGATGACAGGGTTCAGTAACAGTATGTCTGTGCCTTTCCCTTAACCCCCTGTCTATTTAGTACGTGTTTAGCATTAGTCCAGGGATGGACTTTAGCTCACTTTGAGGCACTATTTGGACTTGAATTCTTAGACTTGTCTTCAGTTTTTACCAATTATAATAATGATTGTAATAATGATAGTAATAATGACAATTATAGCTACTAAGTAGTATGTAATGCTCATGCATATATGGCACTTTTCTAAGCCCTATAAACTATTAATCTTGTGACAACCTGTGTCCTAGATTCTTTTATCATTCACACAGGAGGAAACTGAGGCATAGTGACTTGAATATGTCTTTTAAAATGTGATGTCTGAACCACATTTTAAGTCCTCTGCCTATGTAGACATGAGATCAGAGTAAAGTGGGTCACAGATTCCTATGCCTAAGGCTCCAGGTCATCATTTATCTGGTGCCTGCCCTGTAGGAATGGCAAGTGTTAGTCCAACCAGCACACAGCTCGTAGTGATGGGAGATTTCTCATGGGCTTCTTGGGAGCTGCAATGAGCTGTGGCTCGGTATGAAAATGTGCCTTGGGGGTAAAAAGGTGCTGAGTTTTCACTAGATTCTCCAAGGATTTCCTGCCCCCCCTTCCTCAAAAAAACTTGAAATGGGAACTAAAGTAGAACTTTTCTGGTATAAAAGAAATTTTTTTTTAAAGTTGAGTAAAGAGATAATTTTTAAAATATACATATAAATAAACACTTTGCTTGACTTAAAACATACATCTTTGTACCTTTTGCCCTTGTTTAATGACGAGTCAAAGCCTTTTTCATTCCCCTTGGTAAAATGACTAGATCTGTTTGCTAAAAAGCATATTATTCAAGCTTTATAGCAGAGTTCCCATTTTAGTTTTCTAAATGCGAATTGGAGAATTTGAAGATAGTAAGGAAGTAACATGAATGGAATTCTAGAATTTTATAATTTTGTAATGAAATTTTACTGTGACCTGCTCAAGCTTAAATCAGTAATGCGTCAATTTAATTCAGTTGAATGAACAATTATGCTTTTCATCATTTGCGTAATATTGAATTAAGCAATGTAATTAAGATTTTGTGGTCTCAAAAGAGGGGTCAATGATTAGCACCTCTTTTTCCTATCTAGGTTCCAAACTAAATGTTGATTTAGAGTATTGCTTTAATGACAGAAATCCATTTGAAGGACTGAACTTATGTTTTATTAACCAAATTAAAGTGGTGACTGATAATTTGGCCAATACTTAACCATCCAGTCCCAAGAAGAGAGATCCTTGGTGAGCAGAAGGAGGCACATTTATCTAGATAATAACCAAGCCGATGCAACCAACCTAATTTTTCTTCCCTGCTTTATACTTTGCAAGTTGTTTCAACTCTCCAGGAACAAAATGAAGGAAGGAAAATGGTCTGGAGAACGCTGGGGGGAAAATCCTTCATAAAATCAAGGAATGAAGAAAAAAAGAAAGGAATTCTCTCTAGCAGCAACACCAGGTGCAACTGACTTTATTACGGCCCAGTAAGCCTCTCTGTCATCATATGAATCAGCACAGGACTCACACTGGGGCAGAAGAACCTGGCTCCCTGGAGAAAGCCTTCAAGGCGAGGTGTGTTCAGTCAGCGTGTTTTGCAAAAGCAACGATGATTGTTGGTTAATCCTTGTCTTTCATAGAAGTCGGGTAAGAGAGTTCAGTTTTCTGTTGAACCTGCCCCATCCTGTCCACAAAATTTCCCTTTCATTAGTTCTCAATTTTGAAGGACACTGGGAAACAACCCAACTGCAGGCAAAACAGAAAAATTACTTTTCTTTTAAAAACGCTACAGTTTCAGGATGCTCTCAGACCAAGAAAACGTTCTACAATGAAGGAAATTTTAGTGAAAAACTGACAAAGCTTTCATATATGGTTTATACCCATCAAGCTGTTCAGTTAGAAGTGATCATTAAATTTTGTTAGGTTTAGAAACCAGGAAAATATTTCTGTCTAGTACTCTGCCAACATTTTATTTTAAATAAACTTAATGGAATATAGATGACGGTTTCAGATATTTTTCTCCACAGGGAGGATCCCATAGGCGAGTGTGCAACAACTTAAGAAAGAAGAGATATCATTGTTTGCAACATTCTTAATAGGGAATGAGTGATTATTTTAAACTGTAGTTCTTATTTCAAACATCTCAAGTCTTAAGATAAAAACATGTGCATGCGTCACAAAACTTTTACAGATACATGCCTGATGCTTATCCTCAGTGAGTCGATTTGGGTGTATTCTCTGAACCCAATTACTTTACAAAACAAAGGGAGATCATGTAGGTTTTCTTTGGAATGTGGGATGATTCTTCTTCATTATCTGCAGTAAAGTCTCTGGTCTCCACAAGATGCTCTCCTTCCTTCGCCTACCCACACCTCCACAACCTTGCAAAGCCTTTGTGATGGGTATGACTAGCATGCTTTTAAAGACAGGTGGTTTCTTCAAGTCATTTTTAGCTATGGCTTTTTTAAGACACGTTTCTAGAAAAATCTGGGAGTTAGACAAGGAGGCTGAATAGAATTCTTACCTTAATTTTTTTACCTAGTCCATACCAGCTCAAATGATATGTGAAAACAGATACATACACAGATAAGATGACCTAGTTGCAGGAGAATAGGCTCTGGTCAACATATTCTTCCATATTCTTCATTCTGATAGAATCAGTGTCAGCTGATGCGGTCGTTTTCAAATATTCGGTCAGCAGCCGTCTGGGTGAAATCTATGAGTGGATCTCAACTAGAATGTTAAAGGTAAATAGATAGGATAGAACAGAAAGAAACAAAACCAAAACAGCAGAGTGCTTTGCACACAGTAACAATAAATACCATGTCCTGAAAATTGTGTTTATTTATATAACATATAATTAGCAGGCAGAATGAGGGGTACCCTGGGATTCCTAAACCTACACAATCTAAATGGAATCTGTCATCTGCCCCATAAAGGCAAACATGCTCTAAGTGCAGAAGACCTTCAATAGAAAAGAACTTTAATACCATCAGTATTAATACACGATAGAAGAGAATAAAAGCAATATCATTAAAATAATTTTCCCATGAAACACCTCAAGTTACCCATTCCCTCATGGGTGGATGCCCAGCCACACAGGCCCAGCCCACAGCCTACTGAGGCCTGAAAGCTTGCCACAATTCTAAGGCACCCCATTTCTGGTGGGGTCCCACAGGAGAGGGACAGATGGCACCAGGCAAGTCTGGAACGAAAAGAACAAAAATCAACATTTCAGTCAAGACAAAGGCTGCCACTGTCAGCATGCTCACCATTCTCTCACCCACGTCTGTCTCTTTAAGTATCTCCTTCCATGTCCCCAGTCCCTGGAACAATATGCATGTGGGCTGCTCCATGAAATAATCTTATTGTGTTACATTGGGCTCTCCTCTTCTCCTCAGAAGATAAGCTCACTGACTGACTACTTAATGGTACAACGTGACCCTGATGTTTGTTGTTACTGTGTCTGATCATAGCCTCAACCCTCTGACTTGACTTGGTTTGAGTCAAGGAAGGACTCTTCCCTATCTCCCTACTCTCCTTGTTCCTTAATAGCTTTCCTACAGCCACTCTGCTTACTTTCCCTGCAGCATAGAGCATACATTCTTCAGCTGAGCCAAATTTTTCGTACTTGTCTCCTGCTGCCTCTTCTAACTCATTGCCTGATGTTTCCCCTCAAACCCCATATCCTGCAGTCAGACAAGGTTACTCCCAGTTCCCCACTTGCTGGGTCAGTCCCCACTCTGTTTCTTTATTTAACTGCTCCCTAGTTCCTAGTCAACTCCCAAGACTCCTTTGAGAGAAGTACTGTTCAATACCTTTGGTTACCATTAACATTGGGATATATCACATATATTTATATATGTGCATGATATATACACAGATATATAGAGAGCATATATATACAGCATATGAATAGCTATATATATACAGCATATATATATAGCTATACAGCATAGAGAGATATACAGCATATATGTATATATATATATACACACACACACATACATAGTGCAGACACATGTGATAGAAATAAACATTAAGAGAAGGAATGTTTACCCTGTATACATGGGTGCACTTGTATGCCTTTCATCTTTCCTTCTATTTTAGAAAATGCTAGTCCTGGACCAACAAATTAATTTTATCACCCAGCAACGGGTTTCAATTCAAAATAGGTCAAACTATTAGTGGGTAAACACTGTGAAGTTTGCTGACAGTCCTTCTAATCAAGACTTACCCTGTTGCATGTTTTCTTTTCTCTCATTTCTGCCATGTTAAGTACTCCCCTCACTGTGCCTCCACAATGAACCACTGTGCGAACAGTCCTAGCCCTTCTCACTCACCAGATGCGTAGCACACTCAGGTTCATTCATGCAGCAAATACTTATTATTGTGAACATTGTCAGAAACATGCTATTGGACCCTGAAGATGTTGAGCCTGGATGAAGGAAATGCCCTTGCTTGTGATCTCAGAGCTGGAAAAGCTCATAAGTCTTCTGGAGTGCAGGCCTCCTGCTCAATCCCATGAACTTAACTCGTTAGGGGTAGCCCATTATTACAATCTCCTGGGATCATCTTGCAAGTTATTTAGGGGGTAGCCCATTATTGCAATCTCTTGGGATCATCTTGAAAGTTATTTTTGTCATAATTTCCAAAGGAAAACTCTAGTCATACTTCAAAATAGACTGTTATGGGGGAGTTTAGTCTCTATTACTGATGACCAAGCTCTTAAGTATTGATGGAAGTCAAGGAGAAAAGTTGTAGAAACAAAGTCAAAGATAGAATCAATTCCCTTACTCCCTAAGTTTCAAGTTTCAAAATATTCACACACCCACAAACCCCAAATTGACTTTAATATCTTTCAGGGCAAACAGGAACAGAACTTGCATTTCTTGTGTCTTGTCCACAATGAGAGGATGGCAGTTTATCAATGCATCTCTTACTGATGAATGGGTGAGTGGATGGAGTTAAACAGATCTTTCACATTTTAAAAAAATCCATCTGGGTGAAGAGGCAGCAAGGGTCATGCACCTCAAGCATGTGGTAAATCCTGGTGAGTATCGTTTCAATGTCCAGTTTCAATCTGGAGAATAACAAACATCTTGTCTTATTTCACCGTATTCCCATCTGCTGAGTTTAAATAATACACTTGAAACTAACAAAGCCCACGCTTACCTTTTGAGATTGGCATTATCAGCATTTAATACCCATTCTATGTTAAGATAATTACTTGCGATAGTCCCAGCTAATTAACATTGTTCTTTAAATAAAGACTAAGTGGAAAGAATTTATCAGTGACTCGAAAATCAGATCATTTTTCTCAGCTCGGTGACTCTGGACACACGCACAACCTCTTTCTGAGTCACCAGCCTTTCCTCCTCCCCCGCTGAGTTGCCCTCAGCTTGCAGGGACTTGATAGCTCCCACTACACTGGAGGATGGTAGAGGTTTTTGCCACCAGTCGATCTCAATGACTGAACAAAACATCGGGCTGGCATTGTTCCTCCCACAGGTCCTCAGTCGCCCTGGTCACCCCATCTTGTTGGAGAAAGATAAGGGCAGAGCCTGGGGGTGGCCTGGGGGAGTCTAATCCTTCTGTGACTGGGCCAAAGGACCCTGAAAATGGGAGGGGCCTTCAGCACCAGCCATCTCCACATCTCAGCAGGATTCACCACCAGACAAAAGGACAGTACTCCCCAAACTCAGTCTGCAAACTCTGCAGCATGCAGGTTTGGCACTGTCACTGGAAGTTAATAGTTTACCATGGCTTAAAACCTCCACAGAGATCGTGGGCAGGGCAGCTGATGGATAGCCTGGCAACATCCAGGGAAAAGGAGCCTGCTGTTTCCACACAGCCTTGAGGAAACATACATTCCAGTTCTTTAGAAATGCCAAAATCCAAAGAAGTTTCTTCACTTATTCGGTATTTATTAGCAACAAATAATGTTTCTCGAAAGATCCCAGAAAATTCTCCCAAATTCTCTCTCTCTCTCTCTCTCTCTCTCTCTCTCTCTCTCTCTCTCTCACACACACACACACACACACACACACACAGAGGGTGCAGCACACTGGTTACTGTTGGAAAAAAAGGAGCATTAGAGACAAAGGAAGGAAACTAGTGAATGGAAGCAGGTTCTTTATTATTAGGAAGCTGTGAGGGGCAGTACCCTGAGATGGGAATCTCAGGCCAGATGTGGGCCATTGCAGTGTCCTTTTAACCTCTGGTTCCAGAGTGGGGGAGTTTAGTAGGGGGGGGTGGGTGGATGGAGAGGTTGGTCAGGCCTGAGATGCTATTCTGTCAACTTCTGAGTCAGCAGCACAAGGAATGGGAAAAAAGGTGGTGTTTACTAATAATATCTGAGTCAATGACTCACAGAACAGGGGAGAAGGTAATTGGTGCGAAACAAAACAGAATTTGGGAGCGAGATCATTCTTTCAGGTACCCCTATGTGAAGGAGTTGGGAACTCAAATTTTAGCTCCATAAGTAAGTTTAAATGAGGCAACTGTGCACAAACTAATGTGCATGTTTATCTTTTTCCACCAGAAAAAAGTATTTGTGAATGTGAGGTGTCCAGTGAGTCAGTCCTCTCTTTCTATGTCTCTCTTTCTCTCGTGCATGAATATACACATAGAACAAGGCTACGATATTTGACTTTCATTCAAAAGTGGAGAAAAGAAAGCCAGGCGTAGTGGTGCATGCCTGTAATCCCAGCTAGGTGGGAGGCTGAGGCTGGGGATCATTTGAGTCCGCAGGTTTGAGACAACCCTGGGCAACATAGCAAGACCTAGTCTCTTAAAAATATTTAAAAAATTTAAAAAAATTTTTTAAATGGAGAAAAGGGAAGAGGTGTCTCCATCTCCAGGAAGCCCGCTTTGCACACACAGCACATCCCAGGCCCTGAGTCGGCACTGACTTAACCCTATGGCACAGAAACCAACATAGATCACAAGGATCTTAACAGAGACCCGGCTACTGGCCTTTGTTTGCTGTGTCACATGCCCAAGTTGCTTTGTCTCTGAGTCATACTGTTGTTGCCCTCAGGTGAAGAGTCTCTGACTGCCGTGCTGTGTGGTGCAGAAGAAATGCAATGGAATCGTGCGTGGGGTTTGCAGTCCTCACACAGCCCTAGCCCAGTCAAGGTACGACTCTTGGGATTTGGTTTTCCTGCTCTTGGCTGTGCTCAAAAGGCTTCCCTGTGCCCTACAAGATGCCAAGGCCCTGTTTTCTTTGCTCACCTCTGCTCGATGGTACTCAGAGCACCCTCAGTGCCTTGCAGAGCATCAGTCCCATTGCCCAGCTATCTTTCATCCCAGGAAGGATAAGCTTTGTCTCCACTGCAGGGCATGCGGCGTGACTTAGAGTTCCTCCATGACCTACTGAGCCGAGAGCTTATTTGGTTAGTTCCAGGTGTCCGGCCTGGGAGAGGCACAGCCCAGGGACTCAGCTCTGGGTGCAGATGCTGAAAGCTTTCCTGCTGCCTTTGACGGGCCCATGGAGGATGCCAGCTCCAGCACATCTGCCTCTAGGTGCCACGCTGCCACTCCTCACTGGGTGGGTATTTGTGTGCCAGGGAACAGAGATGAGCATAGCACAGTACCTGAGCTAGAGGCCTGCTGGAGGAGAGGAAAATCAAATGAGTGCCACCAACACAATGTTTCTTCAGGGCACGGAAGACAAGAGCACAGAAGTCAACTTGGTTCTAGAACTGCTAGTCAGCTAATTCCAGAACTGCTGGTCACTTGGTCCCAGACATGCTGGTCTCAAGCAGAGTCATGAATCCTTGCTTTCTGCTTACTGATGATATGAGGCTGTAGTCTGCTCATGTGCTGCTGAACCTTCCTTCTCTGTTACTCATTCTCTGGTTCCATAAAATGGGGGCCATTGAATCAGTAGCATTTGTAGCTTTTGGACTTTCTTAGAAATCCAGCGTCTCAGGCCCCTCTTTAGCAGACTGAATTGAAACCTGCATGTTAACAAAATCCTCAGCTGATTCTTGTCACATTCATGTCTGCCCAACCTCATCTCTCTTGAGGACTTGGGCAGGATGAATGAGATGGTTGAAGCTTGGTAGTTGGTTCAACAGGTTTTCACATAGCTTTTCTTCATCTTGATAGAATTTCAAGTGAGTGATGCCTTAAGGATTAAAGTTGTACCACAGCCTACAAGTCACGAATAAGGGAAGTGACTGCTAGTGAATTATACTGTAGAGCAACTGAACAGAAGGAAAAATAGTTTACATTGAACTCTGAGAAGAAAGTCAAATCCCATGCCACAGCGAATGAACGCCTGAGCTTCTCTTCGTGGGCACTAGAGAGAAAGCCATCACTGGTGGGCAGAAAGCATAAGTGCAGGTGCAAATAAAGAGTATCACCACTGAGAAAATATGTCCTAAGGCAACAGAGGTGTGGACACTTGTGATCAGCTGGACTCAGGTATCAGAAAGAGAATCACACTCCTTCAAAGGGTTGCCAGCAAAACCCAGGGAGTGAAAACTCCAGAGGTTCCCCACAAAGCCAATGAAAATATACTCAAGGTCAATAGTTATTAGGAACACGCCAGTTAAGGAAAGTCAGGTATTGCTTTTCCTTTAAACTAGAGAGAATCAGCAATACTGTAATACCTGCTTCTGGGGAACAGGAGAGCCCAGGTGTTGACATGTGTTTTGCAGTTGTGAAAGGTTAGAGCTGTGGAAAGAAATCTGCTCAAAGCCACTAAAATAAAAGGTGTATATTTAAAAGCACTAGTATATTTACTTAGATGTGTAGATACACATACACAACCTGCATCTATGTATACAAACATATACAACTTTCCATACCATGAACACTTATAAAGTCATTAAGAAGTATAAACAGAAGCTATGCCACTTAATGTGGAAGATATCTCAAAGTATTGGAGAAGTAGCATGAAATGCTAAAATCATCTCATTGATAACACAGATTTAAATCCTCCTAAAAAGTAGCAGGTGCCCCAGAGGAAGAGGAGGTTCTGGTAGGTTTTTAGAGAATAAGGATGAATATGTTTTACTAGAGATTCAATATGTTCAAAGGGAAAACAGAGTCATACACCTCAGAACAATTTATTGGACCTTCCTTAGCTAAAGAAGAGTGAGAAAATGCAAAATCCTGGCTGAGTCTCATGTTGGGAGAGCTTTGCATTTGTAAGATAGAGCAAAGACACACAGACACAAGGCTGGTTGAACAGTCCTGCACTTTATTTAGTGATAAAAGGAAGACATGATCAGATGGGACACCCAGGATTTGAGAGAGTGGTTTGTTTGGCATAAAGCCAATTTTATTAGGAAGAATGACAAGTCATATTGGACAGAGGTGTCAGAGCTGTGAGAAGTGTACAGAGCAGAAGCCGAGAGCAGAGAGGGCAGTCACGCTAATGAAGGCAGTACTCACACGCTGAAGAAGGCTTGTGCATTTAATTCCTGTCCCTGGAATCATACTCGGTCAGAATCATCCCTAATAAGACAAGAGTAATCGCATCACCGTGACCAAAAAAATGGTAGCACATTATAGAACCACTGGGTCCATCATTATAGGTGTTGGTAAGTGTTCCCGGAGATCAGAAGGTCAGCTTTGAGTCTGAATTCATCAGAGAACTAAAGGAGAGGGTCGGGTTTTAGAGGGATACTAGCCTATTCCAAGGACGGTCTCAGGGAAGGCCAATAATACAGTGAACATGTTGCAGTTTCCAGTGGATGAACGAACTCAGGTTGGAATGTATGGGCCCCCCGTCCTTGCACTTGTCATTCCTTAAACACAAGCATTACCTGTGATTGACCAGTAGCCTTTACTGCCAATTAATTTAGTTTAAGTCTTAGCCAGAGATACAGATCCACTCAAAGAGATGATTTACCTTGAATTCTTTATTTTAGATGAGGTTTTTGAGGGACTCTAAGGATAAAACACTTGCCTAAGATGACTCAGTAATATTTTATAAGCAACATGCTCTCATAATGAATCCAGAGTCAATAAGCAAAAAGGAATCGACCCCAAATCAAGAAGGAAGAGTTATTACAAATGCAAGAGCACAGCTTAAGGAAATTATTTACAGAAATTTGTACAGCCTCCTTCACACATCTTACACACACACATACACACACACTCATATACACACACACATGAAGTTGGCATTCATCATCCTAACATCCCATGGAGACATATCTTCCTTGTAATTGTGATCAGGGAAGTGGCCATCTTTCTCATACTAAGGAACTGTTAGTGTGTGATAAAAAGAGGAGGTTGTCCCCAATCATCTTAATTCCCTATCACACATGTCTGCGTTGGGAACCAACCGCTGTCACAAGTGCAGGAGCCCTTCGCAAAGGGTCCAAAAACTGTTCCATTCTTGGATGTCCTCTGCCGTAAGGATTACTAACTATGCTGTCACAAGTTTGGACTGACTGCCGAGAGCAGTCAGCTGGAGTGACAGTCATTCAGTTTTGCAGAAACTGACTCAAACAGTTTCTGACTCAAAGAACCAGACGGGGAGTCCTCGAGTTGGGGGACCTGGACCCATTCACTCGGACATTGTTTCCCAGTTTGGTCCTGGTGGTGAGATGAAGAGCCATTTGTGACAGGGCAGCAAGAGCAAAGCCAGAAAGGTGTCTGGAAAGACCAGAGGGCACTATAGGCTGGAAGCTCATATTGGCCAATATAATAATCTTCCAGCTTAAACTATTAAACTCAGTTCACAGAATTATAGGCAATCTTGTTTAGATGCGTGGGGTTGCGATTGCTAGTTACAATTTTGGTATACTCATTAGAGGATAGTTACCTCACATGGACTTTGTGGATGGAGCTGATCAAATATTAAAATCTGTACCTCATCCATGAACAACTAGAGACATGTGCTCACTGAGGTGAATATGTTCATGAAGTCAAGCAAATAGTCAGAATAAATACTCTCATGGAAAGCCCTAGCTCATGGATGTGCCTGCTTTTCCTGAATGTCCCATTTATTCTTTCTATTCTGTCATCTTTAATACTTCGCTTGTTGCTACCTGGCTTGATCTCATGAGAGAACACTGTGTTTTCAATATTTATTTATTTATTATTTATTGAGACTAGGTCTCGCTATGTTGCCCGGGGTAGTTCTGATCCTGCAGACCCAAGCAATCCCCAGCCTCAGCCTCTCAGGTAGCTGGGATTACAGGTGCCCGCCACCACACCAAGCTGCTTTTTTGAGACCAGGTCTTGCTATGTTGCCCGGGGTAGTCTTGAACCTGCGAACTCAAGTGACCCCTGGCCTCTTTGCCTCCCAGGGCTTGGATTAGAGATGCACACTGCCACACCAAGCTTGTTTTCAATAAGGTAAGTGTGTATAGAGAGGGACAAGCAGGTTACTTGATCTTTCTGCTCCTTAGTTTCCTCCTTCTCCAGGGGAAAACAATAGTACCTTCTTCCTAGGGATGTAAGTACATGAAGAAGAAATTCATCAATGTATGGTGAAGAATGCTTGGCCAATAGGCACTCTTTAAGTGTCTGCTATTGTTATTATTTAGAAAGGATTTGCAAGGCTTTGAGTAGTCCCTGTTCCATAGTTGCCTGAGCCTTTACAGATTTTAGGATTTCTGCTTTTACTGTAGTTGCTCATTGATTTAGCTATAGTTTCTACATTTTTTCTCTTTCTGTCTCTCACTAAATTTTTGTCCTGCACTATACTGTATATTGATTATTCCCATATTTCAGTTATATTAATTTCAGAGGCTTCACCATGGAGGTCTCACATAAGATGGCATGTATGCCTGATAGTATGGAAGGGCCTAGGGCTACACGGAAAAATAAGATATACCCTGCCTTTGAAGGGCAGATGGTCTCATCAACAAGTGCAGATACTGATAAATAATTGTCAAACATTCTCCCGCTGCTAGACCAGAACACACAGATCATGCACGGACATGCTGTGGAACCCAGAAAAGAGCATCAGCAAGGACAAGAGGTGCAGAGGGAAGGGGTCAGGAAGACATGCCTGAAGTGCCAACAGGAATTTAGGAAGCAGGGCTAGAAAAGGTGAATTTGTTGCGGTGAAGAGGCTGACAATAGGGAGATGGCTACTGCATATTCAGACACTGTAAATCAGTGACTTACAGTTGGTGAAATAAATCACAGCTGTCGGAAGCATCAAAAGACAAGAAATGCTCAAAAAGTGTCAAGAGATGAGGTCACATCAACAGACGCCAAGTAAGCCATTGCTGGATCCTATGTCTGACCTGCAGCATGCAGAAGGCAGGCCATAGATGGCTTTGAAAAAGGCAGTGTGAGTGACCAGGTTAGCATGTGATGAAAGTCACATTGGTTGCAGAGTGGAAGATGCAGGATGGAGTGAGGGGGAAACTATAGGAGATTCTGTAAGCCGGGCCTTCGCTGCTTTTCTCTTCCTCTAATCTCTCGGGGGACCCAGGAACAAAAGCTGCATAGCCAGATACTCAGCTCACCTGGTGGGCAGACAATCCACGCTGCCAGAACTTACCGATTTCCTGTGTTAAATGGCCTTTGCAGTTGTAGCCCATGGGCAGGCAAGACAGGAATTAAATCCTAACTAGCCCAGTTGAGTCCAATTAAGTGATGACTCAATCCAGGTGGGAGATTAAGGATTCTGAGGACTCAAATTTGGTGAGAACAGGTAAAAGAAGGCACAATGGAGGCAAATATTTAGCCTCTCCTGGGGAGACTCTGTTGGGCTTATGCATCCTGTTTGTGGGTCCATGGGCCCCACCCTCCCTGCTGTGGCTGACAATTGTGCTCGTTGGAAAAGTGAGCACATTCAAGGTGAAAGTCTCCAGCTCCCCAGTTCAAGGTCTGGATCTAAATCTGTGGTTAATGAGAAATGCCATCCAGTGAGAAGGTAGCGCTAATTTGCTGGGAGTTGGAACACTCTTCCCTTATCAGATGAGTGGTTGTAGGATTGACAACAGAGAGAAAGAAGTGAACAAAATGCACACATTGGATATTTTGGTGTTGAATTTAAGACAATCCCTATATGTCTGCTAAGGAAAGCGTTCGTAATTTTTGTAACGTGTTTTTAATACTTGACAGAACCTGGCACATTTGACCTTGTAATTAAACATGTGATTCTAGTTTAAATGACTAATTAAGTGGTTGATTTCAGACTAAATAAAGCTTCAAAGTTGAAAGTTCCAAGAGACGTTGCCTATGTCTGTAAACAATATTGAAAGATTTAAGACAACTTCAAGGTCACGGTATTTAAAAGTTTAATTTATTGAAGTTATAAGACTTGCATAGGTACTTGGGAAAGTTTTGCCTGTTAGTTTAGCATTTGAAGTAGTTAAAAAGAAAATCATCTATATTACATTTATGAATGTGGTTTAAACTGTTTAAGGGAACTTAATTACAAAATTGTAAAGTACCTCTATTAAATTTATTAGATTTATAGATAGAATAATAAGATTTATAGTTGGAACTTGAAAGCTTAAGGAAAAAAATACCCTCATTACTCTTGTATATTGGATATCTATCTCAGATCCAAGTAGCTGCATACAATGTTTTGTGTGTATAAAAGTTGGCCTCAAGGAGCACCGAAAACAGACTTCTTTCTGGGATTTGTTTGAATGGAGGCAGAATGAGACTTAACTCTGCACTTTCGAGCTGAGAAGGTGGTGGCTGGGAGCTATACATGAGACAGTTGTACTGCCCTGAAAGAATGAAGCTGATAGAGTATGCTCTGAAGGTGCAAGGCTGGAAGACCCAAGACATCATAGTTGATGGGTTCTTAACTGTGTGTTCACAGCTACAATTGAAGGATAAAATGCGGGCTCAGGGTTCACACAACCTGGTTTATTTACAAAGGGGGGAGAGAGAGAGAAAAAAGAAGTCAGGAGAAAGAAAAGTGAGGCAAGCCAGAGACAGTAAGACTGTATTAGAAGGTCAAGGTCTGTTCCAAGATCTCTGTGGAGGTGATACCACAGTGATGTGGATCTGCCGCGCTGGACACCAAACCAGACATCACCAAAGTCAGCAGCAAAAGAGGTGGACATATCAGAGGCAGCTCTTAGAGACTGTAGGGTAAATGAGTTGGTCAGGCTTTTTCTGCCGTTGGCCTCTATGACCAGCCCCTGTGGTATGACACCCTTCCCAAGATTGCAATGCCTGGTCCAGTGGGTTTGCACATGCATGAGTGGCCACACCTGGACCTGGGAGGAAAGGATAAAAGGATGGTGTTACCCTGGGGTGAGCGAGAACGTGGGATGAGAGAATGCAAAATACCAGAGAGAGAAAGAGGCCAGAGAAAGAGCATGAAGATTCCTGGAGGACTGGGGGACTCACCTGCCTCTCAGTGCCCTGGCCTTGGCCCTACCCTGCCTGATGTTTGTCTGTGTAACTGGGAGAACCAAGAAAGAAACCAGCATCTTGCACTACAGAGATGCTGGCCATAAAACCAATAACAAGCGCTTTTAGAGACACCTAGCTCTGGGTGATTGGTGTCATTCAGCAGGTGATTTCAGAGGCAGAGTCAGTAGGAGGTCAGAACTGTGAAGGTGTGATGCCAGAGGACAGGGATCAGTATAGCTTTAAGAAGTTCTTTCCAGAAAAAAGTTCAGACAAATTTGACTGCCTGAAGCTTAGCTTATATACTCTTCAGGGTGCCCGCCCAGGAACCTGACTGGTCCTTTTTAGTTGATTGGCATCCATGTGAACACCAGCCAGATTGGTCCATTTACAATTCCACCTTTTTGATTGACAGTGGTCAAACTGCACCAGCATGCCCAACCTGATGAGCCGTAGGCTGGGCTTTATAACTTAACAATGGGAGGAGGGCAGGCTCTCATTCCAGCGGTTTGATTGATGCTGGTCAGGCTCCAATCAAATTGCTGCATTTTCAGTATGGTTGGGAAGCCCTGGAGCCCCTTCAGCACTGGTGCAACCAGGAACCTTACTGGTCCATTCAACTTGAACCTTGCTTCTGATTGGCCTATTTAGGATGCCGAGCTAAATATAAAAGGGTAAAACCCAGTCCAACCCAGTCTGGAGTTGCTCTGAGGTTGAAATAGGCTCATGGTGAAACTGGGTGCCCCTAACCTCCACCCTGGGTTGTGGCAGTTAACAAGGAGTTCCTCCCCCATTGACTGGTGACAGTTAGCCCCACCCCCCAACCCCCCTTTGATGTGGCAGTTAAACTGCCAGAAGTAGCAGTTGGGAAAAGTTGGACCAGAAGCAGGGGGGTAAAAAGGCAAGGAGCAGAGACTAGGGGAGGACAGAGACCTTTTGGGGAGGAAAGAGAACTTTTGAGAGAGGAGAGAAGAGAATAGCTGGCAGGTAACGAGTACCCCGAGTGACCACGCTGGGCAAAAGTCCCCTGGAAGAGTGAGCTGGAGGAGACAAGAAGCCATGGGATCTGGCAGAGTGGCCAGTGTGGAGAGTGTGGCATTGAAGCAAGGTGATACGGAAAGCTGGTACCTAGAGATGACCAGCAATTTATAAAGCTGATTCCTGCATCAGCCACTGTGGAAGAAGTTTGAAGCGCCTTGAAAAAGTTGAGCAGCGTGGAACACTAGAGAGAAAAGAAAAGAGGACGCCGGCGAAAGGACTGGACTTTGCCATAGTGTCTACCCCTTGAGGTTCAGAGGGGCAAGGGCACCATGATTGGACTGTACTTTTGGGACTGAGAATGGTGACTGGGGTAAGATAACTGCCACTGGTGGCTTTAAGGACTTTTCGTTTTCCCTGTTGAGCTCCCTTGTTAATAAAATCCCTTGTTAAACAGCAATTTGAGTGGCAACTGCTACTGCCAGGTGAAGTGGAAGGGGGGTGGGGGGGTGTTGGCTGGAGGGCTTTGCCCCTCCTTTCCAACGACCTGATTTCAATGGAATGGGAAGCTCTGAAGAACAATGGCCACATCCACCTCAACGGGGCCAGAGGCAACTGTGCCCTTATAACCACCCCACAGCAGGGCCAGGTTTAACAAGGGGGGGAGCTGCATGAAGGGTATTTTGCTCCCAGGGTCTCAATCTCCTCTAGGGCCAATTCCATGCCCACCTGTAGCAAGGGTGGTCTGAGTTAGATAAAGCTTTTCCTTGATTCGTTTCATTGGTTGGAGCTGGTGGTGGTGTCTACCACTTCCAACAGAGCTAACTCTGGAGACAGGAATTCTGGGACCCGAAAGTGAAATCAGGTCTCAAAAGCAGGGTGAGTTAAGAACCAAAGTCCTCCAACCCACAAGCCCCAAGGGTCCGTTTCACCCTTAGCAGTTACCACTCAAACTGCCATTTAACAACAAGGTTTATTTATTTTTATTTATTTTATAATTTTTTTTATTTATATATAAATTTCACAACATTGTAATCCCCAGGGTTTACCCCCCCTCCCCTCAATTCCCCCCCCCCTTTCCCTCCTGCTCAAAGTTGTGCTCTTCAGTTTGGTGCTTAGCTTGTTTTGACTTTTCCCCAAGTCTTTTGTTTATTTTTTCACTGTATCCCATATGTTAGTGAAGTCATTTGGTTTCTGTCTTCTTATTCTTGACTTATTTCTGCTAATATGATTCCTTCTAAGTACATCCATGTTGTCATAAAATCGTCAAATTTGTCATTTTTAATTGATGAGTAATATTCCATTGTGTATATGTACCACATTTTTTTCATCCAGTCATCTGTTTTGGGGCATTTAGGTTGCTTCCATGTCCTTGCAATTATAAATTGTGCTGCAGTAAACATCCGAGCACAGGTGTACCTTTGTACCCACATATAGGTCTCTTTTGGGTGGACACTTTTCCAAAGAGGAAATACAAATGGCCAACAGGCACATGAAAAACTGCTCAACTTCGCTAGTAATAAGAGAAATACAAATCAAAACCTCAATGAGATACCACCTTACACCAGTAAGAATGGCCCACATCCAAAGAACAGACAAGAATTGCAGGCGAGGATGTGGAGAGAAAGGAACACTACTACACTGTTGGTGGGAATGTAAACTAGTCCAACCACTATGGAAAGCTGTATGGAGGACCCTCAAGTTAATGAAAATGGAAAGTTTGACCCAGCAATTGCTCTCTTGGGAATCTACCCAACAAGGTTTATTAACAAGGGAGCTCAACAGGGAAAACGAAAAGTCCTTAAAGCCACCAGTGGCAGTTATCTTACCCCACTCACCATTCTCAGTCCCAAAGGTCCCCAAGACACAGTCCAATGATGGTTCCTTTGCCCATCTGAACCTCAGGGGTAGGAACTTTTGCAAAGTCCAGGTCTTTCTCCAGCGTCTTCTCTTTTCTTTTCTCCCCAATGTTCCACACGGCTCGACTTTTTCAAGGTGCTTCAAACATCTTCCACAATTGCTGATGCAGGAATCAGCTTTCCAAATCGCTGGCCATCTCTAGGTACCAGCTTTCCGTATCACCTTGCTACAACGCCACACTCCCCACACTGGCCACACTCCTGCCAGATCCCATGGCTCCTTGTCACCTCCAGCTCACTCTTCCAGGGGGCTTTTGCCCAGCCTGGTCACTCAGGCTACTCGTTACCCGTCTGCCATTCTCTTCTCTCCCAAAGGTTCTCTTTCTCTTTGCAAAAGTTCTCTTTTCTCCCTAAAAGGTCTCTGTCTTCCCTAGTCTCTGCTCCTTGCCTTCCCCCCCCCCTCACCCTACCCCCTGCTTCTGGTCCAACCTCTCCCAACTGCCACTTCTGGCAGCTTTAACTGCCACTCCAAAGTGGGAGGGGCTCACTGCCACCGGCCAATGGGGTAAGAGCACCTTCAGGGGGAGGGGCTAACTTCCACCGCCAATGGGGTAAGAGCACCTTAAGGGGGAGGGGCTAACTGCCTCAGCCCAATGGGGGAGCAGCTCCTTGTTAACTGCCACAACCTGGGGGGGGGGCGTTGGGACACCCAGTTTCATAAGGATGCTCTCCTCTGGGCAGGATCATGTGGTGTGGCTTGAAACACACACACAAACCACAACATCAATTGAACAGCTGGGTCCTCGCAGAGTTGCTTAGAAGGTTCTCCCTACCATCTTTTGAAGCGTTCTGATGCTTGAAGCTGCCCTCGGCAGGACGCCCGCCCATCCTCGGCCAAGCCCCGGAGCGGAAGATACCAGGATGAACCCCCTGCAGGTGGTGGGGATTCCTCTTCTGTCTTGGCCTGGAATCTGATGACACAGGAGCAGAAGGAGGGACTCAGACATGAGGGAACCACATGTCACCGTGTTCCTGCGCTCAGTATCTTATGTGACTCATCTCCGGACTGAAAAAAGAAAACCGTCTGGGAAGACTCTGAAACTCTGTTGAGGGCCCAGGGAAGTGAGGAAGACGTCTGCACACTTGACCTCTTTCTGAAACTAGGTGCCCCTAACCCCCCTCACCCCAGGTTGTGGCATTTAACAAGATACTCTGCTCCCATTGGGTGGTGGCAGTTAGCCCCGCCCCCTTAGGGTGCTCCTCCCCCATTGGCCGGTGGCAGTTTGCTCCGCCCCGTTTGGTGTGGCAGTTAAAAGCTGCCGGAAGTGGCAAAATCAAGTCAGCCACCGGGTTGAAAACTGGAGCTCAGAGGAACAGATTTAAGGGTGGAAAGGGGGGCTTCAGTTTGGGGCCGGAGGGTTTGAGGGGCTGTGTGATAGCCCGCTGGGGGTGCCTCGGGCCGGAGGAGTGTGCTTCTAAAGTTCTGGAAGCCTCTGGGATTGGAGCGGTGGGTTTTCAAGTGACTGCCTTCAAGGTAGTTCTTGAAACCTAGTTGCCTGTGTTTTTGCTGCACCGTGGTGGTGCTAAGAAAGGTTGCTAAGAGGATTGGATTTGTTCGAGCAATGTGTTTTGGCTCATGGAACAGAAAGTACATTCTAGAATGGTTTAAAGAGAGTGACTCTTTTCATTATTACGTAATCTACTTGGGAGGAGGTGGCTGCTGGCGAGGGTGACATGGCTCGGTGAAGCTTCTCTCCCATTGTCTTGACTTGTCCTTTTGGTCGCCAGAAAACTGTTGTGTCCCCAGCACAGAATCTGCATCCAAGCAGGGCCCTGGAAGGTACAAGATACTCTTGATTCCTTGAATGAAGGAAGAACAATCTTCCAGATTGTTCCTCCACCCATTGGACTGTTTGAACAATCCACCCAGTGGATTGTTCCTCCACTGATGTGTCTGACACTATACTCCAGCCCCACCCCCACCCCCCAAGCCCCTTTCCCCTAGTTACCAGGAAAGGCAGCAAATGAAAGGGAATTTTGGGTTGATTGTGGAGTCAGTCTGTGATCTCTTAGGAGTTACCATGTTGCAACTGTTATTCTCTTAATTCCCAGGAGTCCTGCACCCAGACCTGGTGCACAGAAGCTACCTTAATAGTAGGCTGAGGCTCAAGGAGTCTCTTGACCTCCTTTGACTTATAATCTTTCTCTCCTGCAACTTCTTATTCTAGAACTCAAGCACTGACTTCCCTAAGTCTGTAGAAGAAAAAAGACAGTATTACTATGTGACCATTTTGCTTGTTAGCAGATGTTCAAATATTCTGGGTGGGGAGAAAAATCTCCAAATATCCCTGCAAAACATAAACATGGGAGAAACTCTCTCCTGACAGAGAACCCATGTCAATGACAAAGAACCTGTAGCTTCTGGAAAACCTTGGCCATGAAATACCTTCAGGGTATGCATGAATAGGTAGGACACCTGGCTGGGGCTGGCTTGTCTAGGCAAGGTGAGGCTGGAGGTTGTACAATTTGAATTTGCCAGAAAGCTCCAGGCTCTGTCTCCTGCTTGCACCAGCAAGGCACTCCTCCAAAAAAATGGCAATATCGCAGCAATTAAGCACCTTATCACCATCAGCAAAGTACAAAGACAGCCACCAATGAAAGTAATTCTTCTGTGATTTCTTCCCTGCTCAGGGTTGCTCTTTATTTATTTATTTTTTTTAGACTAGGTCTCACTATTTTTTTGCCTGTGGAACCACAGGCTCACGTTACCCGGGGTACCACAGACTCAAGCAATCCCCAGCCTCAGCTTCCCAAGTAGTTGGGATTACAGGCACGCACCACCACGCCCAACTAAATTTTTTTGAAACTATGTCTCGCTGTGTGCCCCCAGCCCTGGCCACGACTTCGTAGGCTGCCGCTTACAAGCATGCGCCACCATGCCTGGCTCAGGGTTGCTCTTTTTAACGTAACACTCAATGCAGGACTCTGGCTTGTAAACTTTAAATCTATCTTGGGAAGCACACAGAAATCAGAAGTTCTGTCAGAAGAGCTTTGCTTTCAAGCCTCTATTGTTTCAAAAGCTTTGGTGGAGACTTGCTTTAGAGCTGTGCTCATAGAAAGATCCTTGATTCAGCAAACTCTGAGCTGAGAGGTGAGTCTGTTTGTTTTGCCTACTGCCCATCAAATGCTATAACAATAGCCACCAGTAAGTATTAACTTCTCAATTTTTTCTTGACCTCCCACTTGAATATTCTATTTTGTTCTGTATAACCAACACTTTTTATATCCCAGCAGGAGATAAAGATATCTTTCTTTAAATGGCTAGCAAGCAAATTCTCTCCCCTCAATTCACTTCTTGTATCAAACACTTAGAAATCAAATGTTTCCCACTCACTCTTCTTATGCGCTTAGAAATGCTTGTTTAAATGTCTCATGGATGTACCACTGGCAAAGTCTCTTCATTCTCTAAGCATAAGATCTTCTCAGCCTACAACCTTTTGTCATGTTGTTAATATTTTATAGGTTCTGAACATGCTCGAACAGCTTATTAACCTATTTAAGAGATGGAGGGTTTTAGTCACGAATACTCTAAGGCCTGTTCTCTCTGAGATTATAGTAGTTGTGGGGCTTCCAGGGGGCTCTGTGTGAAGACAAGGGGCATGACTTGGCATAGAATCAGTGAGTAGGGGAACTGGGTGGGAGATGGAGGGGCAAAGGGATGGTGGTATGGGGGAAAACAGGGAAAGGTAAACGGACACAGAAACACACCCAGACACACCCCAAAAGGACCTGTGTGTGTAGCACCTGGGGAAATGGGAAGAACTAAAAAGACACTTCTCCAAAGAGGAAATACAAATGACCAACAAGCACCTGAAAAATTGCTCAACACCACTAGCAACCAGGAAAATGCAAATCAAAACCACAATGAGATATCATCTTTTACCACTAAGATTGTCCCACATCAAAAAAAACAGGCAACAAGTGCTGGCATGGATGTGGAGAGAAAGGAACATCAGGAACACTCTTACACTACTGGTGGGAATGTAAACTGGTCCAGCCACTCTGGAAAGTGGTATGGAGGACCCTCAAACTAATGAAAATGGAATTACTATTTGACCCAGCAATCGCTCTTCTGGAGACCTCAATGTGGGTATTAAGGGACACCTGTGTTCGGATGTTTATTGCAGCATTATTTATAATTGCAAGGACCTGGAAACAACCCAGATGCCCCAAAACAGACGAATGGATGAAAAAGATGTAGTATATATACACAATGGAGTATTACTCATCAATTAAAAATGACAAATTTGATGAATTTATGGAAACCTGGATGGACCTAGAAGAAATCATATTAGCAGAAACGAGTCAGAAAGAAAAAGACAGAAACCAAATGGTTTCACTAATATATGGACAACCAAATGAAAGTACACAATGGAAGGGTGGGGACCAGCTGGAGCAGTCGGTGAGGGGAGGTGGTGGGTGACCTCCAGGAATCAAAATGATGTGAAATATATATATATATATATATATATATATATACATATATATATAAATTAATACAGAAAAGAAAGTGTCTTTTGGAACTTTCAGATGTTTCCCTGTGGAAGGTTCTAGATAAATTCATACATGCCCTTTCAAGAAAACCAGACTCAGGACTTTGGTTTTTCAGCTGGTCTTTTGAGGTCAGGTGTGTATTATTCCCAGTGACACATTGAGGATGGAGATTGGTCTCAAGGCCACGGAGATCCACTTGGGTTACCTGATGATTTAAACCTCTTCCCCTCTTTAACAGCCCTTCCTGTCTGCTCTCCAGCTGCGAAGAAATATGATTTCCTTAATGTGGGCCGTCCCCCAAAGGAATCGTGACGTGCTCTAGACATCATGTGTGCAGAGGAAAGGGTGTCTCAAATTTGGAATCACAAGTCCTAGTTTCTAATCCCAGATGTGCCACGTAACTCACTCCTCACCTGAGTTTTCTTACCTCTAATGAGGCTACAGCCTAGGTTGCGAGAATTAAATGAACTAGCATTCCTTCCACTGGGCTTGGCACAGAGCGAGCATAATGGAACTCACATCTGGATCAGGAAAGCGTCCCTGAATTAGAACATCAGCCTATTTTCACTCTGATTGCCCAGGTGAAGTGGTGTCTCTGTGTGACTGAGAGGAGTTACAAATCAAGTGCTCTCACGGAGGGTGTCAGTAAAATACATCCAAATTCATATCAAGAGATCTATTATCCTTAAAATATACTCTTTTTGTTCCACTTTGAACAGTTTATTTTAAAATCTTTGTCTTGCTTTACTTATGCAAACATATCTCCTTATTATTTATGAATTTTTAATTAATTTATTAATGCCACCATCGCTTTAAAAAAATTACTCCAGAGAAGATATCAGCTGCCTCTCTTCAGGGTGGACATTTTTATTCCTGGGGAATAAAATATACTCTTAACAAATACAAAACTAGCCGAAGTTTGCCAAGCGTTATATTAACAGAAAAGTTAGGGGGGATGTTGGAAGCTAAAATGTGTTTTCTTTTCCATGTACAGTTTGAGCAAGTCCACTGTGGAGTCATTTATTCCCCATGAATAGAATCAAAGGAAACATTTGTTCCTGGAATCACTGGCGCTCTGAGGACAAGTTGCTCAGGGCACATTTTACACCCAGCTGTTGTCCTGAAAAGCAGCTCATCTCTGGCCATGGGGGCTGAGAGTAGAGTGAGCCCCAGATCCCAGAGCCAAGGGTTCTGCTGAAAACACAGATGGGCCAAAGTGTTCCTCCGAGGGGTTTGTCTTGGTTTCCATCCAGAGCGATGGCATCTCACTGGCAACAGAAGCTGCACAAACTCACCCTGGAGAGAGGCAGCTAATAACTTCTCTGGAGTCATTTTTTTAAATTGATGGTGATACCAGAAATAATCTTGGACACAAACGCAGTGTTGGGCAGGAGTGGTGCACAGAAAGATGGAGAGGGAGCTGGATGGGACATTCTCCTAAGTCCTATGCTGGCAACCCACCTATCAGGAACTGGGCATTCTCCTTTGTACACTGAGCCAGAGAGCCACAGGGCTTTGTCCTACACCTGCATATTTTAGACCCGGAAACAGGCCAAGTCAGCTCAGAGTGCAAGGAAGCCTTCTTGTGGCTCCACGGGTGTTCTTTCTTCTGTCCCATTTGATGAGACTCTGCCCCCTTAGGGACAAAGACCAAGAAAGAAAATATTTTTAACCAAAAGTATTTTTGTGTGGGAAAAGGTATAGACATTGCAATACTTTTAGCTTCCAGGAATGACCCCATTAAGAAAAAGACAAGCAACCAAAAAATACTGAGACTGGGTTGATGGGTATCTGATTTTAAATTAAAGTTATTATTGCTAAAAATTGGTAGGTTGCAAAGTTTGCTTTCGACTCAGGGTCCTCTGCTTGTCCCAGCTGGACCAGGGCTTCCAATCAATGAGGAGAGCTTATCTCAATGAGGAGAGCTCGTTGCCAGCGGTTACCGCCCGAGTCCAGGATTTTTGTGTGTCTGTCAAGGAAGATGTAGTCTTGCAAATACTACACGTTTGCATTTCTCTTCAGTGTATGTGGCTTGCATTAATATGGAAATAGATGCAGCCCCGAGGCACTTTTGAAGTTGTCAGGGATGTTCTCATGTGACAAAGTTTTCATGTCTCCGTTCATTGTACAGTGCTCCCTTGATTTTAGAAATCTGTGCTTACCTGATGTATTGTAATTATGGGATCAAAAGTGACAGGATGATGCTATTCCAAAGTTAAAATGAATTATAATAATACCTTAGGTTTAGATAGTGTCTTTCTTTTGAAAAAGTTAAAGACTTTTTGCATATATTAGCTCCTGTATCCTCCTGACACCCCTGGGAGGTATTGTTAACCCCATTTTACAGATGGGGACCAGAAGCAGAGAGGGTGCTTGACTTAGACAAGCTCAGTCATAGACTCTGGCCACCGAAACACCCAATAGGAAGCTCTGAAGGAACAACTTCTGCTGAACTGTCCTAGCACCCCACTTCTCTCCCTCAGAGCATGATTTTGTCCCCCCACTTGACAGGAGGCTGGCTGGCATCTTCCACCAGGTGTCTGATGATTAGATATTTCCCTGCTTTCCAACCCATCAGCCCTTCTTGCACAGACGGAAGTCAGAGTTAAGGAGCGCTAACTCCTTCCCCCTATGGGAGTGGGGGATGGGGGGAGGACTACTCACAGCTGGGGAGAGACCGAAAAGCAAGAAGGTGATTCCCACATGTTAGATGTTTCCCAAGGCAGGAACCTGACAGAGGCTAATGGGACCAAAGTTTTAAAGACAAGGATGCAGGTTAAATCTATCTGTATATTTCCACATTTCCATGTCTACCTGGAGGCATGCTAACTCTGTAAAATACCACAATTTATATTCTAATCAAGCCTGTGAATGGTTAAGAAAATCAGTTCTGTCTCCTGCCTTGGCAAATAAACCTTTACAATGAACAGAAGCCTGAGCCCTTGGGCATCTGAGCAAGTGGGAGGAGAGGGAGCCTTGCCTCCCTTTTCTTGTAGTTCTAGCTCTGGCTGCAGATATGAGCTCTATCCAAACAGTGCAGAAAGCTCCCACCTGGATTAGGGTGTGGTCTGCCTGGAGGGGAGAGCTCACACCAGCCCTGAAAATGGATTTGGAGGCCTTGCGTGGAGTTGTGATTACCCAGAGCATGTTCTAGAAGTAGCCTGGCCTCTGAATAGGCACAGAGCAGAGCCTTGGGCAGGGAACCCCCCTCTTTCCATACTCATATACTTCGGAGGGTGACCCCTATGTCTTCTCTCCACAGGTTAAAGGAGATGCTTTTTGTTTCCGCTTAAGAAGTCGCACATAGCATGTCTCTTCCCAACCTGTCTCAGTACATGACAGGTCCAGCTTTTCATTGCTTAGAACTATTATTCCCTTGTAATCATCCTCGACTCTTCCCTGAGGCCCTGCAGCTGTTGGCCAGTCTTGGCAAGAACATCTTCAGTCTGACCTCTGTTGCCCTCCCTGTCACTGATATGACCATAGACTAAGCTGCCTTTATCTCTTGCCCAGTTTTACAAGCGCCTCCTCACTGGTTCCCCTGCCTCCATCTTGTCTCTGCTAGTCCACATCCTGTAATTTCTACCCATGGTATAACAGCTAGAAGGATATTCTGAATATTCAAGTTGAATCAAGCCATTCTGCTTAGTGGCCTCCAGTGGCTTCTAAGGCAAATTCTGTGGCTCTCACCTCCCATGTTATTTCTTTGTCACACTATTCTTGCTACACTCACTTCCATATAGTTACTGGAGCCCATGAAGCATGCCCCCACTTCAGGGACATCTTTCTGTCCCCCTCTCTCTAAGAGCTCTGATGTCTTTTTTCTCATTTCCTGGAGAATGCAGCTTAAACTCACTTGCTATCAACCATACACCTGATCTCATTCCCCTCATCTCATTCCATTTCTTCCATCACGACAAACCTATATCTTTGTCTTTATCTACATCTCATCCCACACATTTGGAATATAAACTCCACGAGGTAGTATGTGTCATCAATGCCTGGAAACCATAGGGCCAAATAGTAGTCACTCAATGAAATATTGCTGTGGGAATGAATAAACTCCGGAAATTTATCTATTATTACTTCAGAGGTGGTTCTTCAGTTCCTTAAATTAAAATGGAAGTGTTAATGAAAGTAATCTGTGACATTCATTTTAGTTGACATAGCACCTCAGCTGGTGAGATGCAGAGCGATGAAACCAGATGTTCTGAAGACACACTGATATTCACCTGAATGTGCCTGTTGACATGTTTATGATTCGGGAGCTTGCAGAGTCTCCTCCTCATTCTCAGCAATGCGGTACATCTGTGAGCACTGATTGGTTTTCTTTTGAGCATCCTCAAAGTAAAGTGGCCTTTAGTTGTGTCTTTTCCCAAGTCTTATCTCTGTTCTATTTATATGCCCTTGTTTGTTATTTTGAAGTGTTCTCTCATTATGCCTTCCTAATACAGCTAATTTCCATAAGCCACACATAAAACTCTGACTGTGTTTGTAGTCAAATCTTGCCTCAACAAATTGTAAGATCCTCAAGGTCAAGAATATATGTTGTTTTCTTTTAGTTCTCATTCTACATGAGTGCTTTGCTCAGTGTAATATCAAATAAGTCGGTGTATGCAGCCGTGGCTCAAGAAATTAATGTCATATAAGTAAAAGAAACTCCTTTATAACTTATAACTGCAGGGAAGACTAAAGCAAGTGACTGAAGGTTTTTTCATCTGGTCATTGATATTCTCTGAATGTAGTCCTGACATCTTAGCCTTGTCCTTATTATTGTTATAGTTTTTACAGTTTGCTAAATTTGGGTCACCTGAAGCAGAAGAATTCAGACAATCACATCATTTTAACAGTTTTTCTAAACTGATAAATATGTGTGTACTGTGTGTATATATATATATATATACACACTACATTTGTGTATGTACATGCACACTATATATTTATATAATATATTCATACACACATATTCATTGTGACAAACTTGGACAATATAAATAAATGAGAGATATAAAAGTGTGATTGGTCATTCCTTAGAGATGGACATTGCCAGCATTTGATATGTGTTTTTTCCTACATTTGATTTGATTGTATGTGTTTATTAATTTGCTCCAGATTTAAAAAATTTTTAACTTCTTTTAATAAGTAATCATCCTCAATTTAGAACATGCAAATACACAGAATCAAAAAAAAAAGGGGGGGGGGACTACGTATCTCAAAATAGCCAGATTTTTGCTGTTAATATTTTAGAAAATGTGTGTGTATGTTCATGCATGCATGCACCTTGCAAGGTACATGTTTTATATTTTACCAAAGTGCTGAAATCTGGTAGATAAGACTCTACAAGCATGCTTTTGTCACTTAATCAGTCATGTCCTCATCATCGTGGTTTTTGTAATTACATTTTCTCCCATCTTACGGTTACACCAAAGCTGAATTTCTCATCCCCTCATTTTGAACATCTTTATTTTCTCCTGTCTAAAGTGACTGTCCTTGTAAGAAGTATTTTTGCACATTCATGAAATTTTTAGGTATGGAATAGCTGAGGTAAGAGATTTCAATTTCATTGGAGCTTCACTTCAAAATAGTCTTTCCCGAATTTTTTCTTTTCTTTTAACTTTCACACAACATAATCTTGGTCATATCTCTGTATATATACAAGCATCTATTGCTGCATCTTTTCCCTATAGAATTTTCACCATATGCAGGACATTTGCACTTGATTGCATATGCAGGATGTTTGCACTTGATTGATCTTTCCTATTTATCAGGCAAACATCATGTCACAGTGAACATGATTTCAGATTGATGGATGATTTTATTGTTGACACAACAGCAATTTTGCTGAATCAAACAATATCATCAACTTCCTCCATCCCAGATACCCTGACATGTGCTCATGTTAACTTTAAGACTTTTTGATAATTAAGCTAAATGTTACATTTATGAGAACTTTGTACTAGTCTTATACATCTAGGTTTTCTTCCATTAACATTGGTGCAATGTCATATCCATTATCACCAGGTAATAACAGCTAATCTGCCAAATCTCACACCCTCAAAAGTAAATATATACTCGGTGTAATTTTGACCTTTTATACACTTTTGCTCCTCAAGACAAACCAGTAGCAGTCACTTTTAAACAAACCCAGAACAATGGAATTCTTTCCAAACTGGTTAGGGAAGAAAGGGAGAAAACTCAGGAAGCATCCATATTGCCTTGTACCTTAAAACAGGTGAGATGTATTGAGTTTGATATATGTGGTGTCATTTTCTGGGCCATTAAAAATCCTGTCACCTCCGGAATGAAATGCTGCTGTGATTTACCAGCAGATGACATCACATCACACTATCATTTAGAAAGAGAAATGAGAATACAAGTATTGAGCCGAACATATTTTTTAGTTTATCACCTTAAAAAATAAGATATTCTGTGTGGGAGAAAACCTGTAAATTTATTCTCACCGATCAAGTTCTTCATCTAAATCATTTTGATTTAAATGACAAACTAAGCTTTGGGGGAATAAACAAGTGAATGAGAAAAAAGCTTTCACCAACAGGGCCAAAAAAAAAAAAAAAAAAAAAAAGCAGCCTGGTAACAAATTGCAGGCACTTTGAGATGGGTTTTCAAGGCCATTCAAGCAATTTAATTATTTTTCTTGTTTTTAAGATTAGATTCACCTCTAATTTGAACCAGGATAAGAGAACACCAAAACCATCCATTATTTTCTATTTTACATAAGTTTCTCTGCCTGATTCAGCAACAGTAGAACCTCAGTAATAGCAAGTATCTACCATGTGGCCCAGTGGTACCAGTGACTCCAAGTAGCATGGCAGACATGTTGCTCTGATAGTATTGAAGTGGTAGGACTTCAATATTACTTTCAACAAGATGGGAACAATCATACCCAAAAAACACAAAAGCATTGATTTGAAAGGAGACCTGCACACCTATGTTTATTTAGCACTATTTACAATAGCCAAGATATGAAACAATCCAACTACCCCCAAATAAACAAATTGGTCAGAAAATGGTGGTATAGCTATATAATAAAATATTACTCTGCCATCAAAAAGACATGTTATTTTCAGCATGGAACTGGAAGGGAATTGCTAACCAAAATAGAAGGAAAAGGATAAATACTGATAGTCTCACTCATATGTGGAATATAAAGAAACCAAGAAAAAGTCAGAACTAATAGGTTGACCATAAAGCTGAGACAGTGCAAGGGAGGAGGAGGAAATGAAGGGTAAAATAGGATATGAAGGAACACAAGGGATCTGATGATGGATCATGGGTATGGTAGTAAGAGGTTTACAGGGATGACAGCCATGTAATAATAATAATAATAATAATAATAATAGTAAATAGTAATAGTAAATAGTAATAGTAATAGTAAATAGTAATAGTAATAGTAAATAGAAGTAACTAGTAGTAAATAGAAGTATGATGCTTCCTAAAACTATGCAGAGAGGCTTTGTCCAAGATGCCTAGAATAGACTTTTTTTGTCACCTTGTATGTGGAAGGGAAGTCAACTGAGGCTGCAGGCTTCAAGAGAAATGAGCCATAACCTTAAAGAATAAAGACTGTCCAGATTTAGGGTCACCTCCAGAAATACCCTTTTTATTGGAGAAACGTATCACAAGGCAGAATGCACCCCCAGGGCTGCCTTTGTCATCTGACCTCCCCTCTCCTTATCCTGTAAGACCGCCCCCCCAGTAACCCGAGAACTGTTTGGGCCCTACCCCATTCCTTAGCTTAAAGTGAAGTGTTGAGTTTGTCCTCTTGTATTCTAGAATTAAGAG
Organism: Uropsilus gracilis; assembly: GCA_004024945.1. Lineage (NCBI taxonomy): Eukaryota > Metazoa > Chordata > Mammalia > Eulipotyphla > Talpidae > Uropsilus > Uropsilus gracilis. The sequence continues at coordinate 56,421 of PVHY01008078.1, forward strand.
TCATGTGTATTCACAATACACTGTACTTAAATGTGTTCTTTTTCAGTGAATCTATTAATTTGTTTGACCAAGCTAAGAAGAACCCAGAAATATGAACATTTTTTTCTTCTGCCTCCTTGCACCTCATTTTAAACATAAAAGGGATCATTTATACTTTTGCCAGAAGGAATCAGAAATATTATTTTAAAAAACAATGTGATTGCAAAGTTTTTCAAAGATCATGTATACATGTCTACAAATAAAATGAGTAGCCAGAAAACCACATGTAGAAGTTGTACATGTTTGTATCAAAACCATAGCTATATGTTGTCCTAATTATAAATGTTGAATCTAAGGGTAAAACTGGATTTTTAAAGTTTATGTTAAGTAAGTCTCTGTACAGTCCCAGGAAATTGGAGAGTAAGTAGGAACCACTCTCTGTGAAAGTTCCTTAGAGTTCCTACATCTAAAAACACCTAGGAGGTGATCATCAAAGATTTGTTAGTGATAGCAGGTCAAAAGGGAGAGAAGCCACCAGCCAACAAGCCACGTTTAAAATGCAACTTCTGCTACCCAAATTCCCTCAGGTTCGTATCACCCATGCATAACAGTTGCCAATCAAATGCAGTTTAAGAACAGGGTTTATTTATAAGAGAATATTAACAAGGAAAACAAAAAGTCCTCAAAGCCACACTTATCTTACCCCAGTCACCATTTTCAGTCCCAAAGATCCCAAAGACACATGTCCAAGATGGTGCCCTTTGCCTCTCTAAATCCGAGGCAGGCACTCTGCAAAGTCCAGTCCTTCTCTGGTGTCTTCTCTTTGTTTCTCCAGTCTTCCATGCTGCTCTGCTTCTCCAAAGCTCTTCAAACTTCTTCCATAATTGCTGGTGCACCAATCAGCTTTGCAAATTGCTGGCCATCTCCAGGTACCAGCTCACTATGGCACTTTGCTGGGATGTCACACTATCCACACTGGCCACTCTTCTACTCTTCTACCCTATGGTGCCTTGCTGCCGCCAGCTCACTCTTCAGGAGGCTTCTGCTGGCAGGCCATGTGGGTCTGTTGTATCAGTCAGCCATTCTTCTCTCTTCTCTCCCCCAAAAGTCTTTCTGCTCTCCTCTCTGATCCTTTCCTTTTTATCTTTTTTTTTTAATTTTTCCTTAAAAGCCAAAAGTTCCAATTTCCTTCTATACAACCTCTAGTTAATACATTCTCTCTTCTGGGTTCACACCCAGAATTTTCAACAAAATAAAAGCACCCTTCCTGTTTAGACCATCCTTTTCCTTTGTGTTGTTCAGACACAGTTAATGACATCAATGCCTAAATTTTAACACTGCCCATATTGGGGTCCCAGCATCATTAGGTAATACAGATTGTGTATTTAGCACATCTTTCCAGAATTTAAAAGAAAAATGAATGAAATAAAATGAAAAAAAAATTCCCAAAGGATTTCTATCATAAATAATGAAAACATGATTTTAGGGTATTGACCAATCTCAAATTTTAAAACACCCTCTGCCATCATAGACCAGAATTGCTCCTGCTGAGTGATGCTAAGTTGGAGGCTGTGTTTGCATTCTCTGTCCTTGTTCTCTTGGCTCCAACTAATTGTACCAAGGCAGCATGTCTCAGATTCCCTTTCTCAAAAACCCAAAGAAAGAGACTAGAGTCAGATAGCTGGGAACAGTGGAACTGGTTACAAGATCAGAGTTGGCCTTAGGTCAAGTCCAGGTTATTGGAGTCTGTTAAATGAGTTCAGCTTGTAAAAGTCCCAAAGAACCAGATGTTCAGGGAAAAGACGAGATAAGAGACTTTGAAATCCCAGAGAAAGTGGTGGAGAAAAAAATAGCTGATGACAGTCCAGAGTCTGAAAGCCCAGACTTAGGTTAGCTAAGATGACCCTGTGTCCTTTTTAATAACCTCTTCTCACTCCTACCCTTTTTGAAAATTATTTGGAGTAGATTCTCTATTTGCTGAAATCAAAATCCTAAAGAAATCCAATAACTTCAAGTCCCCTCTTTTCTTCTCCTGCTCCTCCAGATGCTGAAACCAGGATAAACTGGTAGAAGCTATAGGGAAATGGATCTTATTTAATGAAACTGTCCAGACCCCAGAACAGATCATCATTGCAATGATTTACAGAGGCTTGTTACTGTCCTCCGCTGTCACAAAGCACACATTGGAGAGGTTGTGTTCCATTTCAAATCCTTGTTTGTCATCAGAGCAGTGTTTAAAATTTGGGAAACAAAAGTAATTCTCTAATTTCATCTATACATGGCTTTATCCTTCAACTATTTTCCCAGAGATCAGATCATTAATCATCTGGTCTACGTAGTAGGTTGGGAAAATGATTCTATCCTTAAAAGCTGTTTGACCTTGGGAAGTTCTTTAAACCCCTCAAAACCTCAATTTTGTAATCTCTGATTTGGATCTATGATCACTTGTCTGAAATCTTTGGACCAGAAATATTTCAGATTATAGAATTTGGGGATCTTCAATGACTGTTGCAATTCACAGGCTGAATTTCTGTGAATGCATCACTGAGGTTGTGCAACACCCTATAATCACACCAGCGAGGGGAGAGATCAGAGCAGAAATCCCTTCAGTTCATCTTAACTATAGAGTAAGTTTGCTGCCTTTCTGTGTTTCAGAAATGCTTGAATTTCTGGACAGTAGGCAGACTGTGATCTGCAGGACCTAACTCTTTGGAGGGCATAGGTATAAAATGCAAACATTTTCTACAGGAGCCCAAACACGCTCTTGGTATCACCTGGTCTTGGACATAGATTCCTCCGGAAACCCAGGACTCAGCCTGTGTATCTGCTGCCACCACTTGGTCCTGATAATTCCTTACAGTCTCTTTACCCCCCACCCAAACTTGACTGACTTTCAGCCCCCTTGGGAGCCCTCACAGAGGCAATGAGAGGCTTCACAAAGAAGCCCCATAATCAGCAGGATTTCTTGCTCAACAGGGTGCTTTGCTGGTAGTAATGTTACAAGGGGCATCTCAGGACCCTTAAAAGTGCCTGCTCTAAATAGTTTCTGCCATCCGCTGCATCAAGACAAAACAGTCTACTGCGCAAGACACTAACTTTACAATAGACAATAACTTGAAAACAATTAGTGTGCAGTCAAGAGAAGAAAGAATATACATAAAATAGTTTTCCCATAATACACCCAAAGTTATTCATCCCCTCCTGGGTAAATGTTCAATCAAATGGTTGGCCCAAAGTGGGGTTCCTGAGGTCTTAGAGCTTACAGAATCTAAGGCAGTTTCTGTGGGGACCTACAGGAAGAGGCAGAAGAGGCCAGGCAAGTCTGGAAGGAAAGGAGCAAAATCAAACCAAAGTCACGATAAAGGCTGCCTCTCTGTGGGTCTCTCACCCACATCTCTCTCTCTCTTTTAGGTGTCTCCTTCCATATCCTACAAGTTCTGGGCAAAAATCCAAGGCTAAGAAGTAAGCGTAGTTTCTTCACAGGTCTTTCTGCTCCATGTGCCTCCTCCAAGCCTTCTTTTTGATCTTCTTCCTTGCTTCTCCCAGGCTTCTCTAGCATCTTCTCTCTGCTCAACCCCATGCTTCTTTGAGATGGCAGGGAACCTGGAACCTCCCTTTCCTTTGGGGGTCACTCTGTTACAGTTAGGGGTCCTCATTGACCCCCATCATGGCTCCATCGACCATCATCAGCAGTGTCTTTCTTGTCTTGCTATTTGGAAACCACGGTCTGCCATGGTTCCTCTTTCAGGGGGATTTTCACCCAGAGTGACATTCGCCTGGCAGCACAAAAGCATAGAAAAATAAGAGTTCTGGAAAGAGTAAACAAATAGCTTCTTTTATAGGGAAAAACTTCCAAGTTTGCATTCAAGGTCATTTTTATCTTGCCTGGGATCACACCATCAGGTTCTAATGAATACAAATGGAGCACTGAAAATCAGCCATTTGGGTCACAGTTTTTGACTGTGAAACTGAACCATGACTGCGTGCACACCCTTAAGAAAGCTATTTGAGCATTTTTAACCCTCAAGCCACTACTCTTAAGATGTTTTAAAACTGAAAATCAAAGAGAACTTGCAGGAGTGGTGGAGCTGGGGGAGCAGGATTCTTTTTTAGCCAAGTCATTTCTTCTATCTTCGAAGACGCTGTCTTTAGGTCACAGCCAAAGGAGGTTAAAAAAAAGTTAACAGTGCTGAGAATAACTCTTCAGGAGGTGCATTTCTCTTTAGTAAACCCACAGGGCTAGTCTTCTCCTGCCTTTCAAGTTTTCAGAATATTGGAATTCTGAGAGAACTTTCATTCTTCTACTTGTTTCCTCTCCCAGAACGAATTGCTAGCTTCTCCTTTTTTGGCAATGCAAACAGAGCTGAAATCTAAACCTTTTAAGCAGAAAGTGAACCAACAGAAGATAGCAAGAGAATTTAAAATTAAAAAGCTCAAAAAACACTAAGTAGGTTTACAGAACGCTTCTAGAACGTGGTGATCAAAGAGTTCATGGAGATGAGACCAAATCTTCTTGTGTCAGGAAGGCCTAATTTGTCTCATACCAACAAAAAAAGTATCTAAAAACCGATTGATTTTTAGCTCATTCATGGTTAACTCCCAAGTACTGACGTGGTAAGTTTTCCACAAATTTGCTTCTAAATAAAAAGAAGAATAATCAAATTTAGAATTAAGCAAATTGCTTTAGCTTGCCATTTAAAAACAGTACAAGTAATCTAATTAGCTAAATTTATTAGGAGTAAATGTGAATGAACTCAGAAATTGAATTTGGGGACTAGAATGGTACATTCTCTACATAACACCAGGGAGCAGGGCTACATAACAATCCCTTTTTCTTTTCAAAAAACCTAAAATTGTGATAAAACAAAAGAAGATGATTTCTAAGTGAAAAGGGACCGAGTTTATCCCCCTGCCTCTTACAGCAAAAAGGTCATGATATCTATAACAAACCCGCTTCATAGAGCTTAAGTATTGTCTTGTGTTTTATAATTAATAATGAACCTGGAGTTCTCATTCTGCTCTTATTAGTATTTAGCAAATGCAGATCTCCCTGATGTCTGATGGGGTTAGGTCCCAAGAAGCCCATCAAAAATTGAAAATACAATAAGTGAGAAATGTGGGCGATGGGGCACTGTGGATGCCAACTTCACCCCTCTCAGTGTTGGGTGGGTGGTGGGAGTTGCATCTCAGAGCTGCTGCCCAGCATCAGGAGAGGCCATGTTAGCCTTTATCCCTTTCTCAGGAAAAGATCCAAATTAAAATTTTGAAGGATGCTTCTGTAACAGGGTTATCTCTGGGGAAGCTATTGGGTAGGGTGAGGGCCCCCCAAACCTACATGCTCTAAATGGGTTCTGCCATCTGAGGCATCAAGGCAAAACATACTTTACTGCATAAAACCTCCAATGGAAAGGAACTTGGATACAATTAATGTGCAACATAGAGAAGGGAAAGACAAAGAATACAGATTCCAAAGCAAACACCCAAAGTTCACCATCACCCGTTGGACAACTGTCCAGCTAAAGGGGGTTGGCCCAAAGTAGAGCAGCTGGGGCCCACGAGCTTGTCACAAGTCTGAGATGCCTTCTTCTGGGAGCCCAAGAAAGGGACAGAAGGACCAAGCAAGTCTGGAAGGAAAAGGGCAACATCAAAATCCAGATAAAGGCTGCCATGGGTCTCCTTCCATGGCCCCCGAGTCCTTGGTACAAGTCCAAGGACAATAAACAAATGTCATCTCATATATCTCCCTGTGCTTCCTTCAGGTCTTCTTTCCCCCTCTCTCCCTGCAGTCTTCTCTCCAGCTTCTGCTCCCTGCTCCACTCCACCCCTCCTTCGGGTGGGACCTGAGCACCAGGACTCTCCCCTTTGCTGGGGTCCACCCTGGTGCAGTGCCACTGTGCCACGTGGTGCAGTGTCACAGGGCTTTCAGCCAAGAAGGGCTGAACCGAACCCTCGAAGTTGGGATCTGCGTGCCCTTTTTTGGGATTTCCTAATGCTGCTCTGCCTCCACCTTGATGACCAGAGGGTGTCAATTTTGCTCCAGTTGTGATTGACCCGGACAAGAAGTTTGTATTCAGTTTTGAGGAAGAGAAAGCAGAAGAAAGCAGGTGACAGTTCAGAGGCTGCGTAGGGGGAGGAGTGGCTGCTGGTCTTTGTGGCCCTGGCACTGTCCCAGAGGCTGCAGCAGTGTCGTTAGGTAACAGCGAAGACACTGCTCACTCAGTCGAGGGCTACCTGTAATTGTCCCTGCACCCCCACAGTCTTGTGTGGTCAACGGACCTGTCCCCATTGCACAGATGAGGAAACTGAGGTTCAGCGATGCTAGGTGCCTTTCACTCCATCTCCCGCATCTTTGTGCGAGTGAATGATGGACTGACGGGCCCTACTTTGTCTCCGTGCTCAGTGACAATTACTGAAACTGTTCAATCAGTGCTTATTTCAGTGGTCACATTCTACTGCAATAAAGGAGTTCCATTTCCATCCTAATAACATCAACCACCAATGATTTTCTACTTGAAAAGCCAGTTCTCCTCCCACCTTCTTCTTCACATGGGGTGTTGGCAGTAAGAACACTCATTCTCCTTAGTTTATAAATGAAGAGTCAGAGACCCGGTGAGCTGATAGCACCGTCCCACCTCACACAGTGGTGCGCAGGCGTGAACCCCAGCCCAGCACCTGAGCACACCACCCCCAGCTTCTCCCTCTCCTCCAGTGCGGCCTCTGTCCCAGGGAAATGAACACAGCAACAGAGAACCCACGTCTGTCTCTGACGTCTGGTGTCTAAGTGCACCAGGTCTCCGAGAGAGAGGGCTGCTTGTCAAGAGAAGAAAGTAATAGCACAGCGAGAGTTTATGGCTTAATTCGAGTGAATAAGAGATCAGCTCTTTGTGGTCCAGTTGTGGCTGCAGGGAAGGGAAACGGCTTGGGCCGTTCAGCAGGTGTTCTTGCAGGCCACGTGCAGAGAAACCCCTGACTCCGAACAGCACTGAGATTGCAAATGTCTCCTGTGGTTGATTCCATAAAGCCGCTGGCTTACTGCTTAATCCCACCTTTGCTCGGCCCGCGGGGACACTGAGTTACAGTCCTGACTTACAGGGAAAGTGTTAAGCCTCATTTTTCTAAAAGTTCAAAGGTCTAGAGAAACCATCAGAAGCAGATGCGACAGGATCTTAGGCGGTTAAGAGACAGTTGCGTGTCCTCCCCCCCCCCACTCCCACCCCCCAACCTCCACCGTCCCACCTCCCCCGCCTCCCACCCTCCCATCCCC